>CAUYRT010019028.1:0-17200 GCA_963574885.1 Lepilemur ruficaudatus
CCTCGCGGAGGGGGCGGGGGCGGCGCGCGTGCGCGGGGCGGGGCGGGCGCGCGGCTGCATCTGCGGCGGCGCGCGCGGGGCGCTGGTGGGGCGCGCGCGGGCGGCGGCGGCGCGCGGGAGGGGGGGCTGCCCCGGGGCGGCCCCCCCACGTCGGGGCGCTGCGGGCAGCGGCGGCGGCGGGAGCGCGTCCCGTCCGGGTCCCGAGGAGCCGCCGCCGCTCGCCAACATGGCGGACCTGGAGGCCGTGCTGGCCGATGTCAGCTACCTGATGGCCATGGAGAAGAGCAAGGCCACCCCGGCCGCCCGCGCCAGCAAGAAGATCGTCCTGCCCGAGCCCAGGTACCGGCTCCCGGCCAGCGCCGCGCCCCCCGCGCCGCTGCCGCCCCCGGGCCGCCAGCGACCCCCTGCGTCCGGGAGGGTCGGACGCTCAGCGGGCTCGGCAGGGCCGGCCTCGTCCTTCTGGCCCCTGAAATGGGGGCATCGGAGGGCTGTTGGGGGGACTCGAGGAGAGAGCGCTCCCAAGTGCCCCGCGCACGGCGAGCGCCCCAGCGTGGGGCAGGGTATGACTTGGTCGGACCGGCTCCATCCCTGTCCTCCTCTCCTCTTCTGTCACTGTCCATCCTTCCAGCCCTATCCCTGTGGCTCTCCCTGCTCCACTGCTGCGGTCCCCTCTGGCCCCATCCTTAAGGTCCCTTTCTGCCCCGTGCCTGTCATTCCCTTGAGCTCCATCCTGCTCTTTCCTTCCCTGGTCCATCCTCTGCTCAGCTCCCTCTGGGCTCTTTAGCTGGGGCGTACGGGGCGTCTTGCCTTTCGTCCCGGGTACTTGGGCTGCTGTTTTCTCTGCTTGCCTTCCTGGAAGGTCCATCAGTCCAGGCAGCCTTCTAGGATCTTTTCTCCTCTTTGGTGCCCCCCGCGGGATTTTGACCCACTCTGTTTTGGTGCTAAGTGTGTCACCTGAGCTGCCTTTCTCAACCTGAAGATCTCCTGGTGGCACTTTATTAAAAGGTTGAAATGGGATTCACTTAAACAGGCATACTGGAGGGTGCTTCCACACTGGAATTGGTTGTTACTTTATCAAAGAAGGACCCCCGCTGAATTGGCCAGGGCCTTGGTGAAGTCTATACCAAGTTGCAGTTTTATTTCAAATAATTGATTGTGGATGAACTAGTAAAAACATTTTACTAGTTCGTGTCATTAGCACCACCCGGAAAAGATTGTTCATCAGGTTAGTAGTGAGTTTCAAATAATGTATCAAAGCATCAATGTTGGATTTTTCCTGCTAGCTTCTTTCTTGATTAACATCATCGTGAGTTGTACAGCTAACGTGGTTCCTTGAAGCGAAATAGCTCTTGGTGGAATTGATGATAAAAAGAGGACTCTTCTTTATAATGAATTTGAAGCCAAGCAATTCTGTAAAATCTTGGAATTTAAACGATAGCTATTCTCCATTTGAAATCATCTGTCTTTCAAGCGTGATACACCCAAGATTGCTTAAATGTTACCTTGACTTAGGAAAAAAAAGTCTTTCTTTTGATGTTAAAAGATCATCAGATTATTTTTTGAAGTTCATTTACAAGCCCTATGATATAGAAAATATCAGTCCCTTTGAGTTATTGGTTGTGAAAAAGCCAACTTGTGCAAATGAAGTGCTTGCTAGGTGGTTTTGGTTTGTGTTCCCTCCTTAGCTCATGCCTCTTGTTGGTTTTATAGTGTGCTGTTTTGACAGGCAATGCCAAGTAGTGGAATCAGGGAAAGGTGCAGACCTCTCTGGAGTGCTGTGAATTTAACACTCTTTGTCCAGAGTTTAACATATCTGAAGCTAATTGAAAATCAGTGCTGTTTAAAATTTCTGGCAAATGGGTAACTTACTTAGAGAACAAGAACCCCAAAATCAAACCTAGATTTCATTTAGGGGGGAGAAAAAACAAAAAACCCTGTACATTCCTATACATGTGGTATAAACATCCTTAATTTTTTTTTCTCTTGCCTTTCTTACTCCCACCAAAGGTCAGGGAGTCCTAAATAAATAGGGTTTCTATATTTAAAATCAATAAATCTCAACTCATGGGCAGGTTTCTTTTGTATATTTTTAAATAATATACTATTTCTAAAATTAGGAACTTCTGTTCATTATTTAGTTTTTTTTTTTTGGTGTTGAACTTAATGTGACTTCTGCTTTTTTAGTATCCCTCTTAAGAATATACTTACGTGCTTAGGGTATTCACTTCCTTGTATGAATGCCTTTGTTTTTTGGTGGTGTTCTTTGGTGATGCTTTCTTTTAAGGCAGAATTATTGACCTGGGTATGTTTCTTATGGTATTTTAGAATTGAGAAATGTCAACAGGAGAGTAATTTTAGGAAACAACCCTTTAGTAATTGTTACTCTGTTGCCATTTTTTAAAATAGACTCTTGAATTAGGCCATTGCAACCTCTTCCAGAGATTCTAATTTGTTTTCTATTTATCTCAAGGGCTTTGGCTTTAGTTTTGTAATGTGACCATTTACATTGTAACAATCACTCCTTGTGCTGGGTTAGGATTCTGTTACATTGAGATTATCAGGTAAAACATCTTACAAAATTTTCTCTATAACTGGATGGCAGTAGTCTGCCTGCTTGGTTTGGAGGTGGGGGTTTGGGAGATTTCTAGGTCCTGTAAGAAAGTTAATTTCATGTTAAAATGCCTCAGCATAATGACTCTAAAGGCTAGTATGACCTCTCTCTGCTGGTAAAGGGATACTGTTCAAGTGTTTTCTGATAAGAGTTTCTATTTCATCTTCATTATGGGGTGAGCCATGTGATCACCAGTTTTTGGCATTCTTGAAAAAAGTGTTTAGAGTTGCACTTTTAGCATCTGAATGAGAAGCATACATTTGAACTGGTCATTGGTTTAGGGATTTTTTATTCCAGCTAATTATTTGAAGTCACTGTAGTATTCTGTGTGCTCTTTTATTTTAGTCACTTTGCCTTTTTCGTAGTTATAAACAGAAAAACATCAGAACTAAACAATATCTAACTAATTTAAATGAAACACGCGGTCTGTAGTCTCCTGCCTATTATGGGAGAATCTAAAAAAATGCAACATTCTGCCCAGGGGAGATTTTGCTTCTCTGAGATGGCAAGAGGGGAACATTTTGTTATGTTGACACATTATTCAATTAATGAACCAATGAGCGCAAATCCTGTAAAAGCTGACTGTTTGAGTTATATAGCTGCTTTAGTTTGCTGAAATGTTTGTTGAGCTAATGTATCTGATAATGAGCCTATTGGGAACAGTAACCCATGACCCACGGACTCGCTGTGTAGGCCCAGATAAAACAGGGGCGTTTAGATGTGTGTGCCAGCTGTTTTACACCATGTTAGAAAAGAAGTATTTTTATTTAAGTAGGGTCTATTTCACAAGCAAAGGCCCACAAAGGGTCAACATCTTATGCCCTGGAGTGATTAAGACAGCGTCTGCCTTGGGCTCTATTACTGTGTTAACCTTTTTCAAACAGAATGAAATTCAATTGACTTGAAATGACACAGAGTTGAAAGAGGTTGAGTAACACGAACTTCATCTTTCCCCTGGAGTCTCATTTCTGTTTGTCTGGACACTGACAATTGTGGACCATCTATTGCAAAGCTTGTCCTTTCAAAATAGTCATACAATATGATGGAAAGATCTGAAACAACATTTTAAAAATTCTTTATAACTTTCTAGGAGCACTTTGACTGTCTTTCAGGACATTTTTATGGTACTGTTCATTATATTAATTCAGTACATAGTTGTAGAGTCGTTTTTATGAGCCAGGCATGGGATGCTACGATGAACTGTGCCATAGCCCTTCCATCAAGGGACTTACAGTCTTGTGTGAAATACACAGAATTGGGCAGTTTAAGTGCGCCTGCTTGAAGATTCTATTTAACCATGGGCAAATAGCATTGGGATGAGTTTTATTATTATTGTTTATTCACAGAACATAGAATTAATATAGAATGTGGAATAATTCATAGAACTTGTTTACTAAGTGTTTGACAATGATTTTTAAATGATTTCCTTTGAAGAACTATCCAGACATAGTGTACACAGTAGTACGGTACTTTGTGTCTTTCTATCTGTAAAACCATCACATGTAATTATTGATCTTGAAAAGTGGCACAGTTGTCTTCTCTTGTGGAAATGGAGTTTATTCAGTAATTTCCTAACTCTAATCAGTAAGTGATTAGTGGATACCTTGAAATATTCCTCTCTGTTTGGATTGTAGAGTTTCCTGTCTCTCCTATGCCCACAGCCTAACTTTGGACTGAGGAGTCAATGTTGAAAGAATGCATAGCCTTTAGGGAGAAAGCATTCTTTGCTATTGCCAGGAATGTATCTATGTATGAAACAGTTGGTAGTGTTCTTGCTTCTTCTTCACTAAGGGACAAACTCAGGATGTAATTTGTTTTGACCTCTCAGTTATTATTTCATGCTTGGTCAAAGTTAATTTGTGCCAGTGACTTGGAGATGCAAGGGCTGGGTGTAGCTGCCAATTCTTGGAAATAAATGTTCCAGCGCAATCAATTTTGGACCGAGAATCTGCCCGAGTCGAGCATTGTGCACTGCTTTGAATTGAGAGGCTCTTAGATCTCTTTGAGGTACAGGCAGCCCTGGCTTTTATAGGCAGCGTGTTCTCAGAGACAGCCTCTTAAAATACTGCCCCAGCGCACTGAACTTGGCTTTGCCAAACATCTGTTTGGACAAGGATGGAAACTATCAGAGGAAGGTGTCAAGGCTCGAGGAAGAGAGAAGAGCAGATCTTTTTCATTCCGTGGGTGGCTAGCAGAATAGTGAGATGCCAAGGAGTAGCTAGCAGGACGCCTGGGGTCCCTGTGGCTCTGACAAGGGAATGAGGAGTCTAACCTCCACGAAGCAATAATGTAATATAACTATCACTAATTGAGAGCTTAGCCCCCGTCAGGCAGTTGGCATAATTAGTTCACTTCTTCTCCACAACAGTTCTACCAGGCGAGGAGCATTAGCCCCATTTTCCAGAAGGAGCAGACACTCAGGGAAGGAAAAGAACTCTGCCCAGGTGGCACTGGACAGTGGCCCAGGCAGAAATCAAACCCAGCTTTGCCCCAGCCCAGGGTCTTCCCACCTTGGGGGACAACCTCACCAAAAATGAATAGCAGGATCCCCGGCCTCTTATCTCGCAAGGGATGGTCGAAACTGTGATACTTTTTTATCTGTGGAGAAATCATCTTGAGGACCGTCCCCATCAGCTGCGAGTCGTCAGAGACTGAGAGAGAACAGCCAGTCCTCTGGGACCTGGGAAAACGGTAATTATGACTAAGTGAATAAGCAGCTCGCTCCTTATTTCCCAGGAGGAGTGTGAGGGTTAAATGACTGTTCAAAGCAAGACACGCAATCTTGCTGGTGTTAATGAGAAATGTACAATAGACTCCCTCACTCCCCCCGTTGCGCCCCCAGCCTCCAGACAGGATTTCTGCCATGTTTTGATCTAGAAAAAGGGGCAGCCTGAGCTGTCCCCTCCCCTGAAATTTTCATTTCTGGGAAAAAGAGTAAAAGGGAAAAACAATACTTTCGGCTTTCTTTGCAATAAAAATCAGTTTCTCGCTCCGATCATCTTCTTCAGTAAATTCAGTGTAATCATAAAATTACATATGTGATTTTAATAAAATTATAATTAAATCTATGATTTTAATAAAATCGTACTTGCAGACCACTGTAGGTGAAAGTGTATTCTGTGTGCATGACTGTCTTCGTCTCTCCATCCTTCCTGGACATTGGCAACTGGGAAATGGAAATGATTGATTTGGCAACTTTGACTCTATTATTGTGAAATCATTTGTATGGTTAGTAATTTGCATGCGAATGGGGCTGGATACCGCCCCGAAGCCCACACTGTCTGCCCCACAACTGCCTCTGCTTCTCCTATTTCTCACTTCTTTATTCTTCTTTTTCTATTTTTATCATTGATTAGAAGTTAGATGCCCTCCCCACCCCACCCCCCGGCCTTTTTTGATTGTTATGTGGGTCTAAAATGCAGAAGAAGTAATAACTTGGCTCTTCATATCCTGTAAATGTTTCTTCTAATTTTGGAAGCCTTCTTTTGGGTCATCTGTGCTTCAGCTGGTGCATAAGCATATTTTAATACTTTCTATGTAGGACGTTATAGAAGGAGCCCATAGAGAATGCAGTGAAAATGTTTTTGCCGTTCAGACATTTTATGATTGGTGGTTGGTACAGGCCAGCCTTGACCCCACCTTGGACCTCCACTCCTGTCTGCTATGCCTTCCGCCTCCCAGGGTCTCGGGAGCAGGAAAGCGTGATTATATGAAAGCGGCCAGCCCAGACCTCCATCCCTAGTGCACTGGAAGGTCAGCTGTCATTGCTGGCCCCCTCATTTTTCTCTGCCACCCTCCACTGCCTGCCATACTGTGGTAAACGAAAGTTCCGGATTAGGTGCCGATTCCACGTGAGGATCTGATTCCACTGGCAACTTGCCATAGGACCTGGCTAGTCACTTGAATTCACTGTGTTCAGTGTCTCCATCTGTAGAATATAATACCTCTTCATTTCTGATCATGGAAGTCCCAATGAAAATCTCTGTCTCATGAGCATTTTCTATCCATGCATTTGTAAATGGCAGAAAACATTAAAAATTATTCATATTGAATTTCAGACACAGATAACTCAAGAAAAAATGTTTGGAAGAGATATTAAAAGACATGATTTTTTTTTTTGTTTATACCATAGGGTTGTTATTGTTGGGATTATATTAATATATAATATGAGATGTAAGTAAGCCTTAACAACATACACAATAGTAGCAGATATAAGGCAGTTTTATAAGGAGACACCCCGTGCCATGTGCGCTGAGGACGAGGGAGTAGGTCAGGGAGGGAGCACTTCTGAAAAGTTGTGTTGTCGGCCTGGATCAGGGAAGAGCAAATCTTGACCCTTAGACCCATAAGTAGGTGAATTTCCCAGATTTCTCAGTTCTCTTCCTCTGGCTGCTTGTTGTGGTACTGTGTGTCTAGAACCTTTTACACACGATGCCTCACTCAGTTCCTTTTTCCTCTCCCTCCTTCCCTCCCTTCCTTCCCTCCCTTATTTTGTCCATCGGTCAATCTATCCAGCAGGCGGTGGTATCAGTGCATCGGAGTTCGTGAACATGCTGCTTAAATATGTATAACCGGGCAATTAAAAGAGTTGACTCATTCTTTAGAGGTCTTTGCTTCGGTAAATTGCATCAACAATCCCAATCTAAAAGCAGCTGGCTTCGGCGTAGTGAGCATAAGGTGATTCATCCTAGTCTTCCTTAGCCATTAACGGGTTGCGTATTGATAACATGGAATTGTAGCGTCTCATGTTGGAAAAGATCTTGGAAGGTATCCAATCTAGTCGTGCATTGGGTGACATCGATGGGTGACTTCCCTCTCTAATATCCAGCCAGGGCATCTTTGGTGAGCATCTTTGGAAACTCTTCGGGGTTAGAAGGCTCTCTTGCAATACGTTCTGTGCGCTGATCTCTTACTATCCCTTCGTGGTCCAGCAAAACAAGTTCAGTTCCTCCCAAATGTGACAGATCATGGAATGTTTGAAGGCAGCTCCCCTAGCCTGGTGGTGGCTTTTCTAGGAGGCTGTCCCCAGTTCCTTTGACCAGTCCTCACTGTCTGCTGAACTGTGTGCCTGTGTCTGTGTGGTCTGTGAGTCTCAGCCTGAACATCACCAAGCTAAGTAAGAGTGTCAGCATTTATGAAGGCCAAAAGGATACCTGTAAAATCATCATAATGAGTTTCATAATGGTAAAAGTAGTAATAAATTCTATTTCAAGTATATGGTTGAGTCCCTCTGAAGTTCCATTTTAGGGAGAAATGTTTTGGTTCCCTGAATGACTTAAAATTCCTTACACCAGTTTGACTAGGGGATGACTGTTTCCATTAGGATTTGTGAGCTGGGTGTGGGTGACATGTATTCTGACAGTAGCTACCATTGCTGAGTGCTAAAGAAGATAATTATGGGCTAAAATATTTTAGGAAGAAGATGAGCTTTTAATTATGCTGAAAAAGTCATCTTCTGAGGATGTTAAGGGGGAAGGTTGCATACATTCAAAAACATAAAACCCCACTAGCTAGAGAAGACAGCGTCTTTAATGTCTGCAATAAAACTTTCTTAAATAATGTTATCTTTGTATTTGTGCTCTGTGGGATTCATTAGTCCATTGATCTTTATTATCTAGTTGATTATAAGTCTGGTGTATTTTCAGGTTATTTCTTCTAAATTTTCTATATCTGTATTGCTTTTGATAAGGGTTTAAGTTAAAAATGAACTAAAAGCTACATGGAATGGCATTTACACAGCTGTTAAATATTGCAGACTTTCAGTTTGCTCTGTGAATGTCTTAGGCTGTGATGGTATTTTGGATATAACTTAAAAAAAAAATACGAGGTTGTTTGGTGGTGATGGGGGTGGGAGTGGTCTTTACTCTCCTTAAAATGGAACTAATCCTACGGGGTAAAGTCAAGGGACTTTAATGTACATCTTTGTTCCTACTTTTTTCAACTAAATTTGTTTTTTTTCTTATGATACCCTGTGATAAATCTTGTCATGACAACAGTAAGTATACAATAGAGTGTTAAGTTTTTATGCTATCTTTTGTGTTCCGTTTTGGACCTGATTCCTGATTCTTTCTGTTTTGTTTCCAGTAGCAGTGGAGGGTTTTTGTGGACAGGGATTTCTTAGGGTTTAATCATTCAGTTGATTGGCTTTTTTTTTTTTTTTTGTTCCATGTGGAAAATTAGCTATTGGGTCCACATCTCTGTTCTTTTAATAAAAGTGATCTACTTGATACTGGACTGATGTTTTAAATTGTTTAAAAAATTTAGGTTAGTTGGCAGGGCACAGTGGCTGAAATCCTAGCACTTTGGGAGGCCAAGGCAAAAGGATTTCTTAAGGCCAGGAGTTCGAGACTAGCCTGAGCAACAGAGACCCCCATCTCTACAAAAAAAAAAAAAAAAAATAGAAAAATTAACTGCATGGTAGCATGCGTCTGTACTCCCAGCTACCTGGGAGGCTGAGGCAGGAGGATTGCTTGAGCCTGAGAGTTGAGGATGCAGTGAGCTATGCTGACGCCACTGTACTCTAGCTGGGGCTATAGAGCAAGACTCTGTCCAAATAAAATAAAATAAAATAAATTCAGGTTACTCTACAAGAAAAGCTTGTTTTGGTGCAGACTCCATCCTGTGAGATTAGAGTTTTAAGTGGAGCGTTTTGGTTATGATTATCTTGTAACTATCTGGGGTAGCATATATGATGGCCAAACAGACAGAAAAAGCAAGACAAATTTGAAGGGCCTCAGTGGTTCTGGCCTATTAAAACCCTCTTTCCCTTATTCTCGGGAAAAACGCTCTAGAACTGGTGTGTACATTGGGTCAGTGTTGAAATGATCTTGATGAGAGCCTGACTTGCGGACTTCTCATTTGGATCTGTGTGTGTACGTGTTAACTGGTTACGCCCAGGGATGATTGACGATAATTTAGTTCATGTTTGTGCCATAGACTTGAATTTAGAGTTTTTAAAAAACCCCACCAATACTTGTATATGGTGCCTACTGTAATAGTTTTACATGTATTAACCTTTTTAAGGTTTTACAATTATCCTTTGTAGTAGGTAGAAATTCTAAAAAAAAAAAAAACGAAATTACTCCAGATATGTCCATGTGGAGACGTTGAGAGGTCTGTTTTATCTGTTTGGGAAAAACTGTCTCTCTCCTTAGACACTAGCATCTTTGCTGTGGTTCAGGGGGTGGCTCTCAGCCTTGCAGACCCAGAAGCCAGATTTTATCGTTATGGCGAGCATCTCTATTGTGCAACTCACGTGATCAGCAAAGTCTGCCCAGCTAATCCATTCTCTTCTTATGTTTTATTTATTTATTTATTTATTTATTTATTTATTTTCTCTTCTTTCTGGTAGAGCCAGGGTCTCGCTCTTGCTCAGGCTGGTCTCGAACTCCTGAGCTCAAGTGATCCTCCCACCTCGGCCTCCCAGAATGCTAGGATTACAGGCGGGAGGCTCTCACTGACCCTCTTACATGGTAGATTTGGAAAGCCAAAATACAACTAGAACATCGAGTTTGCTTCTTTCCATTAAGCACTAACTCTCTCAGGAGCCTGGGTGCCCAGCGTCTATGTGGCTGGAGCTTTCTCCGTCAGAGTTGCCCTCATGGGATGCAAAGTGGCCATCAGAAGGCGGTGTAGTGAGCACAGGCCTGTGGTCGGATGGGCATCACATCCTCCAGCTGTGCAGTTCCAGCAGCTGGGCCTGAGCCCTCTCTTTGTAGGGGTGGCTTACACTGGATGTAGAGCACTTGACATCTCTGGCCGTGGGTGGCTTCTGTGACAACTTTTCTTTCCACATTTCCGTGTTTCCTGTTCTCAATGGCTCTCTGATCTAATTCCAGGCCTCCACTGCATTTGATCATACAGTCCTTGAAACTACCGACAAGGTGGCCCCGTCAGGAACCTTTGGCGTTTCTCTGCCCTTTACGCTATGTATTGATTTAAAGTTTTTACTCTAAGAGGGCAAGCAGTTTTCTTCATTCAGAGATTTTTTTATTTTTATTTTTATTTATTTATTTATTTATTTTTGAGACAGAGTCTCACTCTGTGGCCCGGGCTAGAGTGCCGTGTCGTCAGCCTCGCTCACAGCAACCTCAAACTCCTGGGCTCAAGCAGTCCTCCTGCCTCAGCCTCCCGAGTAGCTGAGACTACTAGTAGGACTGTGCCACCATGTCCGGCTAATTTTTTCTATGTATTTTTAGTTGGCCAATTAATTTCTTTCTATTTTTATTAGAGACAGGGTCTCGCTGTTGCTCAGGCTGGTTTCGAACTTCTGAGCTCAAACGATCCACCTGCCTCGGCCTCCCAGAGTGCTAGGATTACAGGTGTGAGCCACCATGCTGGCTATTCATTCAGAGATTTTTAGAAACAGCTCCATAATACTCATCATCGTGTTTTAGAAGGAGGAAGTTCAGGTTCAGGGAGAAGTTAATTGCTCAAGGTCATACTGATAACAACTAACACAGCTGAGCCTCAAACCCAGGTCTTCTGATCCCAAATGTGGTGCATTTTAATAAAACCTGCAGGTGACATTTTGCCAGGTGTTTGGGTAGAGGAACATTGCCAATTTCAGACATTAGTAACGCAGTTTGAAAATGCGCCGTATTCATTCAGTAAAGGCTGTCAACCACAGGGATCCGAGCAGGTGCTCCAGTAACATAATTTCCCTGGACACTGTGGCTTAATAATAAATATATCAATCATTCCCCAATAATAAATATATCAATAAATATATCATAGATTTCATGTTAAATAATAGGATAATTATTAATAATAATGGCAATGTTGTAACTTGAGAAAAGCTACATGTCAAGAGTTTTTAGTGTTTTCTTACCCCAAATATCTTTTTTGTGTGTGTGATTTCAGATGCACCCTTATTTTAAAAAACAAAATTAAAATTCACCTCTGTCCTTGTCAATAGGGAAATGAGTACTCCAGACTTGAGCATACCTGTCAGTTGTTCGAGATACATGTTAGTAGTCCATTCTAAATTGTGACAGAAAATTAAGGAAACAGGTTGCATATTTAACCTTACACAGATAGGTTGTTGAATCACACTGAGATGGCGTTCTGTTTGTCGAGAATATATTAGTGAATCCATTTGGACTTGCCTTCATCTTGTAATACAGGATGAGCTTTTCCTTGTCAGGAATGCATGGGTCTGTCTCTGTCTTTTGAATGGCTATAGGGTATGTCAGCGCTGTTATCTTCCTAACCCTGTGTTCATAATCACAAGTGCTAGTGCAGTGAATATTCTTACATATATATCTTTGAGCCTGTGTGTGAGCCTTTCTCTAGGATAGATACCTAGAAATAAATAAGATATGAGCATTTTCAATTTTGTCAGATGATGACAAATTATCCTCTATATTTTAAAAATAAATAGAGCTGCAAAGAAATTTTAAACTTTGTGCAGAAATCTTACTGTTAGCAGTAATGCTATTGTTAGTTTGAAATTCTTTGTATAAATAATTATTTTACATAGACTGTATAGATATAGTTGGGTAGAACAAAAAAGAATGATGTTATTGCTGGTAAGACCCAAGATTTTAATTGTAGATGAAGAGATACATGCGTACAAGGTAAGAGTTAGGTAAAAACCCGGTCAGGTGAGATTTGAATGGGAAGGTCATTTGAAATTCACGATTTTTTTTTTCTTTTCAAAACGTTATGTATTTATCAGCCCCAGCCATGGAAAAGTCCAAGAAATAATTGCACTCCCATCACCCAGCACAGCTGCACCTGACTCCAGGTATGGGCAGGGCCTGGGCGAGATGAGCCTGGGACCCCTGTTATCTGTTGTATCAGAAAACAAAGGAGCCATCCAAGAGCTGACGTGGGTACCATGTCTAACAAACTCAGAGGCCAGAAGGGAGGGTTCCCACTGGCCAAAGGTGGGACACTTTGAGCATCAGAAGAGTATGACTGCAATTGATTAAGATTCTCTGAACATGTACAAACCCACTGTGGTAGGCAGAATAATGGCCCCCTGAAATGTCCACGTCTAAATTCCAAGAACTATGAATATGTTGTGTTACATGGCAAGGGTGTATTAAGGCTGCAGATGAAATTAAGGCAGCTCATGTGCTGAGTGGATGATAAAGAGATTGTCTTGGATTATCTGGGGAGAGGGGGGCACTGTTGTTGCCAGGGAGGCAGGAGTGACAGTGTCAGAGTGATGCAGTGTGAGAATTAGTTGAGGCCAGCCACTGCGGGCTCTGAAGATTGAAGGATGGAGGAAGGGGCCATGGACCAAGGAATGCAGGCAGCCTCTAGACTCCAGAAAAGGCAAGATAATGGACTCTCCCTTGAAACCACCATAAATGCATGAGGCCCAGTTGACACTTTGATCATAGCCCAGTGAGATCCATTTCAGACTTCTGAACTACAGATCTGTAAGATAATAAATTTCCATTGTTTTAAGTTACCGCATTTGTGTTCATTTATTACAGCAGCAATAACAAGCTAAGGTATTCATGTTATGCAAAAAGATAGATTTCCCCAAGCAAAACTGAGCAAAACACCTTATTGATCGCCACTGGCAGTAAAACTTTTTCCTCTGTCTCTGAAAAGCAACAATTAAAAAGGGAAAGAATTAGGCATTTATCTTGCTTTCCTGTACCAGCTACATTTTAGGGTAATCAGAAGCCTTAGTCAACGGGAGAGATTCTTTGCACGAGGATTGCAGCAAATGAATGTGGAAGGAAGGGTGGGCGGGGTTTTAAAAGCGTCAGCATTTTGCAATTCTGAATGAAAGTATTGATTTAGACAAAGATCATCAACATATAAAATCACTAAATGGAAGGTTGATGGGGAAATTCAAATGGAGAAATCAAACTATCACTGGCGGAATTTTCTATGTGATTTTCGTATCTCGAGGATGAAGTAGGTAACTCCGTGCCTCCTTCTGTGAGGTGCCAAGACCATCCGGAAAGTGTCCCTGCCGCTGGATGGCGGGCTGGAATACAGTCAGGTCCTCTGAGCTCACTCTCAGTCTGTAGGGAATCCGGAGATAGAGGAACAAGCAAAATGACCCCATGAGGAGGCAAACAGACAAATCCAGAGTGGGGATGACCTCCAGGCCTGTTGCCTTGGTTTCCTGAGTAAGTCACTGAAGATAAACTGTGGGGGTGGGGGGTGGGGAGAGTGGGGGTGGCTCTAGATGACAACAGATTTAAGAGCTTTCACAATCCAATGAATGCGTGGATCTTGATTAAGCCCTGACTCAAACCCACCAGCTGTGCAACATCATGGAAATGTGAATCGAGACATTGGATCTGCGGATTGAGACAGTGAGTGGAGGGTATTGGATCTCCAGGGATTACTGCTGTTTCCGGGGTGGCGTTAGGAAGTGATCCTAGATGGTGTCCATGTGAGGAAAATGTCCGTGATTTTTAGAGATGTAAACCGAAGGAGTAAGGGTAAAATGACATGTGGTCTGAGATCGGCTTTAAAATGCTTCACAAAATGCAGGCCGGGCATGGGTGGAAGTAGCAGATGCCACCCTGAAAACTGGGGCTGAGGGGTGAGCGGTGGGCTATGGGGCCTACTCTGTGCTCTTTTTCATATTTGAAAATTTTCGCAGTGATTTTTAAAGGCAGTAGAGTAGGCGGCTAGGTGTGAAGACCACGACTGTGTTCCTGCAGGGCCAGTGGAAACCTCAGCTGTCCCAGTGTCACGTGTGAGAGCACTGGGGACTTGGGTGTACCGTCACAGGTACGAAATGCACTGCATCTCAGACAGCTGGGACTGAAGGGGGATGATGTATTTTTCGGAAACTGCGTTCGATGACTCAAAAAAAGTCTCCGTGAAAGTGGTTACAGAGCTGTGGGTAGAGTTTTAATAAGCTCATTTGCAACTAATCCAAGTGGAGTGGACTGATTTACAACCTCTTGACCTGAAGACTTGCCACAGAAAGATGAGAAAAAAAATGCAGAAAGGCTATTAAAGGGCAAAAGCATAGTAAGAAATGATATTTTAGAAAACTACACCCATTTTCTTCCCGAGTAGAAAAGACTTCACTGAACTTCATTCAGATCATGAATGTCTATTAAATCATAGCTCAGATGTTTAAACTTAGCAGGAAAAAACTACTAAGCCATGCTATTTAAGATGATCTATCCTCTCGGCTTACTCCCCATACAAGCCTAACGAAATTTTGCAATGCAATTCTCTTATTAAAATCAACAGCTTTCTATTTTTAAAATTACATGAATATTAATTTGTCAAAACGTCTCAAAATAATTATTTTAAAATAAGTGTTTCCTAATGTGTTGCTCTAAGACAGGCCTCACTAAGTAATTACTAACAAGATTAGTATGGAGAAAACCAAAATTTTATTAAGAGAAGCAAAAGAGACTCTGAATAAATGGAGAGCCGTAACATATTTCTAGACGGGAAGACTCAGTGCTGTGAAGATGTCGGTTCTCTTCAAATTAATCTACAATCTCAAGATCAGGATCCAAACGAGAATCCATCCAAACGAGAATTTTTAAAGAACCTCACAAGCTGGCTGGAGGCTCGCGTGAGCCCAGGAGTTGGAGGCTGCAGTGAGCTGTAATCACACCACTGCACTCCAGCCTGGGCGACACAGCAAGACCCCATCTCTAAGAAAGCAAAACAGACAAAAACAAGCTTATCTGCTTTCATCTAGAAGAGAAAATGGGCAAAAAATGACCAATAGACTTTTTAAAAAGTAAAACGATGGGGAATCTGCTCTTCCAAATAAAAAAAAAAACGTTGCTTTAGTGTTTAAAATAGTGTAAATATTCATACATACACGTGTGTATTAGTACATAGGAATTTGGTTTACTCATGAATAACGGTGGCATTCTGAGTTGAGGAGGAAGAGTGGTGTGTGACCGCTGGCTGTCAAAGTTACAGTCCATCCACATGGTGCACAGAAGTAAATCCCGGGTGTTTAATGAGATAAAAATATTAAAAACACAAGAAGGTAAGAGAATACATTTTTATTACTCTGGAGTACAGAGGTCTTTCCTAAGTAACCCCCAAACCTGGAAGCTGCGAAAGAGGAGATTCGCGGGTGTGATGACACAAATGAGCAGTCCTCAAGTGACAAAGGTGTCATACACCAAATCAAAAGACAAGGTAACATTAATAGAAAAATCATACTGAGTGATCCCCCGTGGATCACATTTTAGTTTGTAAGTCCGTTTGCTTAGATAGCGCTGGTTTACTGAAACTCCAGACTGGCTCACGTTGTGCTAGGGAGGAGAGGGGTTAGGAGGCTGGGGCTGTGTCTGGGTGTCCAGAGACTGTGGCAATTTGCATCAAATGAGGTGGCGTTTTTGCCGGTTGCAATTTCAGCCGTCAGTCATTGGGAAGGAAGCGTTTGCTTTAAAAAAGCCATGAAAAGCTGGACGTTAACCTCATGGGTGGTAATTTAGGAATAATTCTCACATAGTTACAAAGTGAGTGAGTCCAAAAGTGGAGGCTATTTGTGGCCTGGCTTTTTTTTTCTTTTTTTAGTTGCTGTTGTCCTTTGTCCGTTTTGTTTGATTATTTGGCGCAGGCTAATAGGACTGACAAGGTCCTTCCCGGGAGGTCCCGTTGCTTCTCCTCCCTCCACGCCTGCCAGTCGCCCCTCAGAGTCTGCAGTTCGGCCATATTGAGCTGGACTCTGGCCCCCTGCTATGGCCCCTGTGGAAGCAGACCTGTCACACTGCACTGGGACTGCCTGTGTCCTCCACTGTCACTCCTTCTGGACAGGAGCTCCTTCAAGGCAGGGAATGCGTGGGATTCACTTTATTCCTCGAGTAAAGCACAGTGCCTTGCTCGTGGTAAGAATGTATTAATAGTACATATCTTTTGAATGAATGAATGGCCAAATGAACAGATGAATGAATGGGCTTTTCCTTTCCTTCCCAAAGAATGTTTGTATTTAATATCCTATATTAGATATAGCTAATATCCAAAATATTCCACTTTTTTCTTTTCTTTTTTTGAGACAGAGTCTCACTCCATTGCCTGGGTCAAAGTGCAGTGGCGTCATCATAGCTCACTGCAATCTCAAACTCCTGGGCTCAAGCTATCCTCCTGCCTCAGCCTCCCGAGTAGCTGGGACTACAGGCATGTGCACCACCCTGCCCTGCTCATTTTTTTGAAATTTTTTTTTGTGGCGATGGGGTCTTGCTATGTTGCTCAAGCTGGCAAAGTGTTTAACTCTTTAGAGAAGCTGTGACAAAGATTTGATTCTTCAAGTGGCATGAGACCAGCAATTCTTGAATTCATTTGAATGTGCAAAAAATTTTGTGTAGGTTATAACATTATTTTTAACTCCAAATTTGGCATAATAGATTTTTTAAAAACTATGAAAAATAGTTGAAACAATGTTAGGGTAGCTTATTGGAGAAAAATGCTAGCTGGGAAAAACTCAGCTAACAATGATTTATTCTTGAGTAATGAAATATACAAACATGAAACTAGAATCAACTGGGAGCAGAGGTAGGAAGGTGGCAAAAGCCTGAAGTCTCTGGGAGAACTGTTTCTGAAGACTTCCGTTTGTTTGGAAGAACGGCTTTGAAGTCTTTGCAGCTGGACGGTAGTCCCGCCCCATCTACGGCTTCACTTCTC
>CAUYRT010019029.1:0-93274 GCA_963574885.1 Lepilemur ruficaudatus
AGTTTCCACCTAGTAATACCTTTCTTTATTCCATTTTTTATTCATGTGCAATACATATTTTCATAATTGCTCTCACACTGGTGTGACTGTCAGGATGGGTCAGGATACGTTGCAGCAACAAGCAGCCCCAGAACAACAAAGGTTACTTCTTGCTCTGGCTCCCTGTCGCTGTGGCAACAGGGAGGGTGTGGCTCTTCACAGACACCCGGGGATTGTCACCGATGGAGGCTCTACTATTGGGATGTCAACATCTCAACACGCTCTCCCGCAGTCTCCGTGACAGGGAGGGGCGGACGGGGGATCGAGCTCTGACTCTAAGTGCTCCCACCTGGAGGGGACACTCGCCACCTCGATTCACACTTCACTGGCAACGCAAGTCTCACGGCCGCCCGACATGAGGGCCGAGGGAGGGGCCGCTCTCCTGCGGGCCCAGGAGGAGGAGCGGACGCTGGTGGACCCAGCTGTGTCCTCCGCATGTGCCGTTGCAGGTTGGGGCTTTCTCATCTGTTACTACAGTCCGACCAGCTTCCCATCTCATTGTATTAGGTCATGAAATGTCCAATTTCAAATCAAAAGTGTAGTTTATTATATGTCAAACAAGAAGCAGCACAATGTATCAAAGTATGCGTCTAAAGTATTGACACAGTTTTGCCATCTCAATGGTAGCTTGTTTACGCCAGCATCGAAGAAGCCTGGAGAGCGAGTGGCAATGAAATCGTGAAAGGGGTTTCCCACAGCTTGTTGGGAATTGAATGTTTTTCCTTGCAAGAAGTGGTCCAAAGCCTGGAAGAAGTGGTGGTCAGTTGGTGCAAGGCCTGGTGAATACAGTGGATGACAGTTTCCAAGTCTAGCCTCTGTAGTTTGAGCAGCGTTGTTTGTGCAACATGTGGTTGAACAGTGTCTTGCAAGAGGATTGGCCTCTCTCTCTTGACCA
The DNA here is from genome assembly GCA_963574885.1 of Lepilemur ruficaudatus. Taxonomy (NCBI): domain Eukaryota; kingdom Metazoa; phylum Chordata; class Mammalia; order Primates; family Lepilemuridae; genus Lepilemur; species Lepilemur ruficaudatus. Next base: position 935 of record CAUYRT010019029.1, read on the forward strand.
ATCTCGGCTGCTTAATAACAAGCATCTTCATCATTCTGTCCACCTGGTTTTCAGGAGACGTCCGCTGTAATCGACTGACCAGGTTTCATGAAGCTGTGGTGGATAATACCAGCGCCGGACCACCAAACAGGCACCAGTAGATTTTTTTGATGAATATTCAGTGTCGGACTGTATTTTGGCACTTCCTCTTTATCTAATGATTGTGGTGAAATCTTACAATTGTCAAAAAGAATCCATTTTTCATCACAGGTAACAACATAGGATAGAAATGGTCGGCCTTTATGTTGTGGCAGCAGTGAAAGGCAAGCTTCGAGACGATTTCTCTTCTGACGCTTGTTTAATTCATGCAGAACCCATGAATTAATGATGGGTTCTTTACCTCGCCGATTTGCTTCAAATGGTCCAATATTGTTGGAATAGTAACGGCAAACCTTGCTGCTGATTCACACGTAGGTTGAGACGGATTCACTTCCATTACAGCTTTCAGCCCATCATTATCCACCTTGGTTTCAGGTCACCCACGTAGCTCATTTTCAAGATTAAAATCACTAGAATGGAATATCTCAAACCATCAATGTACTGTGCCACATCCTTCCCAAACCTTTCATTGATATTTCGAGCTGTTTGTGCTGCAATGGTTCCACGACGGAACTCATATTCAAAAATAACTTGAATTTTTGACTTATCCATGGTTTCACAAAAATTGCTCGAACAATTTTTGAAAGATGATCACGAGCCAAACCACGTGTTTGAAAGAATGAGGATGTACCCTCACAATAAAAAGAAAACAAGAAGTTTCACAGTCAGAGACATCAACTGTCAAATCTAGTACTTAAGGACATCAGACATTTCGTGCTTAATAAACCTAAATATATTCTTGGACCTTGTCCACATGATCAATGGTCTATAATTTATTTAACTAATACATTTATATAATTTGGATGGTTTCATTTTTTTATCATCATGAATAACACTGCAATAAATATTTTCATTCTTTAGTCTTCCTCTAAATTTCTATTTTTGTTAGAACAGCCTCCTATAAGGAGATGTTAGGTGAAATAGTATGATGTTATAAGAGCTACCAATGCCTAATAGTTATGGAGTGAATCATCCTCCCGGTTAGCAGGTGGTTGTGAGCGATTACGTCACTCGCTCTTCATACCTGGCACAGTCATTGGAGCCACCAGGAACGTCTCCACGGTGGCTCTGCTGGCCAAGCCGCTCTGAATGCCTGGGCTCTGGGCTCAGCAACGTCACTGCCCATGCCCTGGCCGTGACGTTGGCTGGGCCAGTCGCCTGTAGGATGGGGGCTGTGATTCTCTCCGTCCTAGTCGCTGTTCAGGCAGCAGGATCTCTGAGAGACTTGGTAAAATGCAGGTGTTGTCGGGTTACCGACTACGAGGACGACTACCCTGATGCAGGTGGGAGGCAGCGGGCTGCGTCATGCGGCGGGGCATCGGTGGGGCCAGTGGCACCTCCTCGTCTCACCCAGGGCTCTCCTTCCCCACGTGGCTGCACCCTGTGGCATCTTAGGGACCCGTGAGGAAACTGGGCACCTCCCTGGGGCAGAGCAGAGGGTTGCACCGAATTCCTGGGTGCCCATCAAATTAGGATGCAAGCTGTGAAGGTAAGCTGTGTGACAGTGCCAGGCTGACACTAAGAGAGAAAGCAAGGAAAGCCACCTGTCCCCTGTCCCGAGAAAGACTATGGGAACACCCAATGTGTTTGGAGCTTTGGGCAAATTTGGCGCCATCTCCTGCTGGTGAAGACCTGCATCTCCGCTTGCAGCCAGCATGGAAAGTCCTGGGCATGTCTGGTTTTACACTAAACGTCTCTGAGGTTTTACCGGTGGCAGCCCCGTTTTCCTGGGCAGGGGTTGGGGGGCCGAGGGCCCTGGGGCTGGAGAAACGGAGAGAACAAACACTCCCGTCCCAGGAGAGGGTGAGCTGGTCTGTTAGTGAATGAATGGAGCTAGCCTGGCGCGAAGAGATTTGCTGCAAGACTCTCACCTCCTAGGGTCGCGCTCAGGTGCCGCGGCCACCGTTCCTCTCGCCATTTTCTCTCCCCACTGTGGTGCTTTATTGTTTTTTGTGTTCTTTTTGCTTAATTACAAGACAACACTTTTGGCCACATCATTTTCACAAAGATCGTCCAGGAGGAGCAGCAGAGCTGACTCTGGAGCCCATTTTGCAGGAAGCAAAGAAATCATTTTGCAAATTGCAGGAAGTGATTAGAAATTGGAGCAGCCTTTATGCCAAGTACAGCCAGAGGTGGAGACAAAGGTGGTCTGGTGGAGAAGGTGGCGGGGGGGGGTGGGGAGAGGCGGGGCGGGGACGGAGAGCCCCCTTGGTCATGGTGACGCGGCAGCGTGGGCAGCAGAGAGAGACCTGGACTGGGGTCTGGGGCCTGGATTCAGGGCTCTGCTGGGTCCTGGGCTGCAGTGAACCCGTGTGCAGTGAACCCAGAACCCTCTGTGTGTGCGGACAGGTGTGCATTTACATGCAGTGTACACACAGTCACGTGCAGACACACACAGACACACAGACACGAAGATACAGACACACAAACACCCCCGTACACACACAGACACAACTCACACAAACACTCCACGCACACAGGAACACACGTGCGTATGTTCTTGTTAGCGTATGTTCTTGTTACACGAAACACACATCCACGTGGCCGAGGCTGGAGGCGGAGTGGAGTTGACCTGGCTGGCCAGGGCCGCCACACTCGCCTCTCAGGAGCGGGAGTCAGGAATGCGTCCTGCTCTTGGTCTGCGGCAGTCCCCTGCCCTGAGCCGTCACTGCTGTCCTTCTTCCCCTGGCAGCCCTGAGCTGACGGGCACAGACACCACCCTCTCTGGCTCCTTGGCCAAGAGTAAAGAGCTTTACTCGTGTGGCAACACGCCACACGGGGTGCACAACCCTGCACCACGGTGACAGGTAGTAGGACGTGGCCATGGCAACAGGTATAGATCTGCGAGGCTAAGGATTTGCCAGGGCACTGGCGTGTCAGGGGCCAAACAGAGAAGTGACCCACCTGTCAGGTCAGTCTCTGCTCCTCTCGACCTAAGGATGTGTGCTGTCAAGGGAACAGGGACAGTCATTGGTGGAAGCAGAGAAGCAGGGACAACAGGGTGTAGAGGGATGAAACAGACACACAAGCTGAGCCCCAGGGTGGGGTGGGCGGGCGGGCAAGTGGCTCTCTGGGGTCTCATTGGGGCTTCCAGGGCCTGGTGAGACTGGGTCTCCGTAATTCCCATGAGACACTGCCTTTCCCGTCCCCCATCCCCTCCAGCCTGGCGAAATACCCTCCACACGCAGTTTTTCCTCACTTAAGCTGGACGGAATGGTTTTCTGTTGCTTGCAAAGAGCCCTGGCTCAGACACCAGAAAGACCTATTTATTTTTAAAACTCCTTTTTAAAAAGCACCATTTCCAACAATGAATGTCTCTTGCTCAGAGAGGCCTTGTCAGATAAGAGAAATGAGGCGTTTGCAAACCTACATGAAAATTAAACCCGCAATCTGGGCACACGCTTGTTTGACAAGCGATAATTAACTGTTGACAATATAATTTCGGTTTGGATGCAAATGTGTTTTCCATTAAAAAGTAATCAAAGAAGAAGATATATGAATGGCCCATACGTACACGAGGAGATGCTCGACGCTGTTAGTCATCAAGGAAATGCGAATTAAAGCCACAATGAGATGCCATAATGCACCCAGTGGACTGGCTAAAATTGAAAAGACGGAAAATAACAAGTATTGGTGAGAAGTGACTCCTCATACGCTGCTGGCTGGAATATAAAATGTGACAACTATGGAAAACAGTCTGGTGGTTTTTGACAACTTTAACACGCATGTACCATATGATCCCGCCATTTCCCTCCTAGGCATTTACCCACCTCTGGGCTTGACTGTGGATCTCAGCTCTTTTCCAAAAAGATTTTTCAGAACAGGTGTTGAGTGTCTGCCACTCCCTGCTGGGGTGGGGCTTGGGCCCTGGAAATGACACTGGGATTGTAGGTCCCTCTGCCCCACAGACCAGGGGCAGCCCCCAGAAGCTGGACCAGCCAGCCTATCTCTTGCTAAGGGACCAGCATCCTCCCCTGGGTGTGCCCAGGCCGGAATATGCCCAGAGCCAGCTGGTAGGGCACTGGCACTGATGCCAGCTCAGGGAAGTCTTCCCATCTCTCCAGCCCCCACCACACCCCAGGTCCTTCAGGAGTCACATCACATTCCCCATTTTACAGAGGAGGAAACTGAGGCTTGGAGACACACGATGACTTGTTCAAGGCTTCACGGCTGGTTAGAGACTAAATGGGAGGGAGCTGTGAACTCTGACCTGTCTGACTCCCAAGTCTGCGCACGGACTCCGCCCACCTCCCTTTCCTTTAATCAATTCAACTCCTCTGTGCCTCAGTTTCCTCATCTCTAAAATGGGGATAAAAATGGTGCTTACTTCATGAGATTATCATGAAGATTAAATAAATTAATACACAGAGCAGTGCCTGCAACATAGAAATCTCTCAATCAATATTAGTTGACATTTATTAATTAGTTGAGATAATAAATAATATCATCATGCTGCCTTCATTCCTCCCTTCTGTGGGACCAGTTGGCTCTTCTTCTTTAATCAACTCTGTATCCCTCTCTGGACTTTGTCCCTGAAAGGGACCCCATGACATTGAGAATAGGGTGAGGAGGGGACCCTTCTGAGGACAGAATCTGAGAAACCAAGATTCTGATACCATTAAAATAGCTAGAAACCTCCAATCACTTAATTGGAAAATCTACTTTAACAGTGGGGAAATGACACTTCCATGCCCACATCTAATTGTGTAAAAGAACTTGATCTTTTGTCCCAGGAGCCACCTCTGTCTGTTTCTCTTTTCTTGCCAGAACTTCTTCCTCTAAGCAACTTGGGATGATCGAGGACAATTTGAAGGACATAGCAACTGGAGAGCAGGAACCCTGCCTCTCCCAGAACTGCCCTTCTCTAGCTCTCCCTCTCTCTGGAAGCAGGCAGAAAGTTCCAGATCACAGGTGCACACACGTGGACAGCAGGGATGCATCGAGTCTGTGGCCCAGGGACCTGGATTTGTCCAGGCACTGCCTGTGGGACTGGGTCCCTGTCATCCCTGTGGGGCAGGGGTCAGGCTCCGAGGTCAGTCCTCATGCTGACCTCTTGTCAATGCTGGCCCCACACCAGGGTCAGCGTGGAGACCCAGAAACCCCTTACTTCCTCATGGACTTTTACTCAGAGCAGAGCCCCTGGCCCTGCATTCAGAGCCTGTCGATACTTACTTTACACACAATCCTGATGGTTTTTCTGCACTCTATAGCCTCACAGACGCGGGAGCATCAACCAGGAAGTGGGAGAGGGGCTGAGTCATGCGGACACCGATGGAATAAACTGGAAGGACTGATGGGCAGGAGGGAGGTGGGAGCTGGAGAACCACAAGCCGACAAAGGGGCGCTGGGTGAGTGGTCGTTTGTCTACCACGCCGTCTTCCGTTTATGAAGGCGGTTGATGCAACATATAATAGATGCTAGGGTCAATTTATTCTTTCAACCAGTGTTTACTGAGCACCTGCTACATGCCTGGCCCTGGGCTGGGGGCTGGGAATGCACTGAGGAGTGAGACTCAGCCCCTCCCTTAGTCTGGGGGCACATGTTAAGAGAACACCCTGCTTTGACCCCATGATGAGGTCTGTGCCCTCGCTGTGGGGATGTGGCTGGTGTGTGTGTGTGACTAATGTCACCTTGTTCCAGGCCTGGAGTGATAGCTCCTAATATCCCAGTGAGTCTGGGAATGTGGGAAATCATCCCGGTTTAGCAGGGAGGTGACGGAGGCTGAGATGGGCGTGACTCATCCGGTGCCCTGTACCCAAGCTCGTCACCCGGGCTTGGGGTCTCCCGGGGAGGGCACAGCAACAGCTTCAACTCGCCCCCATTGCCAGGCCGCACAGCAAACCTTCTTCCCACGCCGGCATCCATTACACCTCCTAGAGGTTAATTTGTAGGGAGATGGTGGAAATGTGTTGTTTAAGCAGTGATTATTAAAATCATCCTGGGGTTTTGCTACATAATAGGTAATTATCTGCAACATAATTGGGAAAACAGTGTAGTCAATTCTATTTAGCTCTTTCCAAAGAACCCAGAGTTAATCCTGAGGAGTGAGCAGCATACTCAGTGGCCTTTGTGGTGTTTGTTCAATCATATTCTTATTACATCTAAATCAAAGTCACTTCGGGAACCTTCTCCGGGAGGAACAGGCTGCTTTGCCAAGACCTGGGCCCCAGACGTCTGAGTGGAGACACTTTCCACCGAGCTGGGAGTTTTCTGCTCTCCAAATTACCTCCGCCTTACGTCCGGCGAGAACACACGGAGCTGTTTATCCATTTACGTGTTTGCACAATTATTCATTTGCTTACTGCTTTTTATGTCTTTATACCCATCCATTCGCTTCTTTTACCAGTTTTGTTCACTCATTCATTGCTTCTTTCATTCATTTATTCACGCAGTCACCGTGTGTTGATTTATTCCTTGCCCCGCACCTTGGTTTATTCTCCACTGCCTGTGCTTTCCTTCATGACTTCATTCATTCGTTGGTTCATTATTCCTTGGTTCACTCATTTACTCAACGGTTCATCAGTTGTCAGTCTGTTCATTCATTCATTCCTCACTCAACGAAGGATGATTTGTTCCTACGCAGTGCGTCGGGTGTGTCTGTCAGTGTGGCTGCAGCCCGGCCCTTTGGCATATTCGGGGCATTTTAGTAAACAGGGCCCTGCCCTGGGGATTAACTCTTTTAAAGCAAGCTTTCGAGTTTAGCATAACATAACATGAGACTCATGCAGAAGAAAGTACACAAATCCTAGGTGTACGGTCAGAAGAACTTTCCAAAAGTAAACATACCTGTGGGACCCGCACCCAGATCAAGAAAGGGAATGTAATCAGTGCTCCAGAAACCCCCTCAGCCCATGCCTGTCACTGTCCCTCCGAGTCAGGACGGGTCGTTAGCGTCCTGACTTCTGACGCTGCATATCCCCTGCACCTGCTCCAGAACTTCATACACATGCGCTCACGCTGTCTGGTTCCTACTTATTTCAACATTATGTTTGTGTCATTTGTGCAGGTGGGTGTGTTAAGTTGTACACTGTTGATTCTCATTGATGTGTGGTGTTTGTATACTGTGTGGATATGCAACTATTTATTTACCCATCTAACGCTAGATGAAATCTGAGTGCTTTCCAGTTTAGGGCTGCTGTGAAATTCTTGCACGCGCTTTTTGGTGAACATACAGCTGACTTTCTACGCGGCGGATGTCTAGGAGCGGAATTTCTGAGTCATGGATTCTACACAGGTTCAGCATCGAGACACGCTGCTGAACAGTTTTGCAAAGTGGTCCTTCCAATTTACCACCAGCAGTGCAGGGGGCCACCCTGGCCACAGACTTGCCCGTGAGCTACTTGCATTCCCCGTGACCTTACCTGGACCTTGGGCTGCCGTGGGTCTCCTGGCCCAGCTATTCAGTTCTCCCTCTGAGCGTTGTCCTTCCCTGGGGTTGGATGCAGGGCTCACTGCCCTGGGTCTTGCTGTTGGTTTCTTCCAGGCCTGGTCTTGGAGACACTCTAGGTGACATCAGCTAAGCCCGGTATTGGCTGGCTGCCTATCCCCTGTGGGGCCTTCCTGGGGGAAGGGCCTCCCAAGCACCCAGAGTCCATGGGCCAGGTGCTCTGCTGACCCAGTCTCACAGAGGGCGTCTTTGATGAACCAGGTGTGGGTCCTGCCCTCTCGGGGCTCATGGAGCAGAGTTGGAGACAGGGCCTGGGCTTTTCTTCCTGTGCATCAAAGACAGATGGATCTGAGAGGGAGGGACAGATAACACTTCATGCAGAGAGAACACATAGAACTTGGCATTGGGAGTTTACTGGGAGGGACAAAGGCAAGGGACAGAGAGTACCTGAACTTGACAGTCAAGTGGACCTGAACTCAGATTCCAATGGTTCCATATCCAGCTGTGTGGCTGGAAGGTGCCAGCATCAATCTTGGTGATTAGAACACATCAAGGCTATGACAGCACATCCCGGAGATGTCGAGCAGCCTGTGAGAAATGCACAGAGTGGGGGACAGAGCCCTGGAGCTGGCGCTGGCAGATCTGGTGGGGGCCTCCCCTCTACGCTCCCTGGGGCCATAGCTGGCCAAATCCATTTCTTCTGCTGTTTTCTTTCTCTGACTCTCGGCGTGAGCTTGGGCAGGTCCTGCGCCCCCTCTGAGTCTCAGTTGCCACATTCATGCAAGGGGATAATCACACCCTCCTCCTGGGACTATGGGGAGGATTGAGACAGTGGAGACTCTGCTGCCCCGTCACCAAGGCTGTTGCGGTTCTCACGGAGGGTGGCGTTTCCTCCCGTTTGCTCCTGTTTTTGTTCTTTGCGTTGTCCTTCTGGTTACACTTCCCACCGCCTTCCCGCTCCCGGCCCAGCTGCCTTCTCTCATCTCGGTTCCAGGTTCACTCATTGTAGTAATAATCTTAGATTTGGAAAAATCATCAGAGACCAGCTGGCCCCTTGTTTTCCACACTGGGGAAACTGAGGTACAGAGAGGGAGAGCAAGGGCTCAAGGTCACCCAGCCAGCTGCAGATCAGCTTCTGCTCCACACGGGAGCTCCAGCCCCAGAACAGTGACTGTCCCTGCGTCCACGTGGCTCCTATTCCCCACGCTCCAGGGAGTTGTACTACCTTGTTTGGGAATTTTCTGACTGATACTGTCACCAGGAGCAAACCCGACAAGCACGAACCCCATCTTTGAAAAGTGGGAGGCTAACTCGCCCTGTGGCTGTATCTTCTCTTTAGACCCCGCCCAAAGCCACACTGTGCGATCCAAACGGGCTGTCAGTTTCACTCCAGATAAAGCACACTTGAGCTAGAGCCTGTGTGAACACCGTGTGCTATTGATGTAATTATATCCAATTTAAAAACCCCATTGAAAAGGTTGATTTCAGAAGAAGGGGTTTGATTTGGGAAAATTCAAGTGTGTGTACGTGTGTGCACCTCTCCCAACTTTTTATTTAATTTTTGAACTAAAAAAGAGGAAATCATTACCTTCCTCTTAAAAATACTCCAGATGTGTGTCACTTAGGCACATGTTGAACCTGTGAAATGTGGGTGTTTTTATCCCTTAAGTAAGTCTTTCTCCACTGCTGTGAAGACCTGGCCTGGGGACTACCCCCTGTACTGTGTCACTGGTGGTTTCTCTTTGCAGCCTGAGGATTTGTTTGTTTTTCTTTCTAATTCCCTCCAAGAGTCTGGATGGAGCTAGTGGACTCAGAGAAATGAGGCCAGGCAGCTGCAAGATTTGATTTCACATTTATCAGTTCTTTCAATTAACTGGTAATAACAACAGCTATTAATATCATCTCCTTGGGGCCTACTGTGTGCTGTGCATCGTGCAATTTTTGTTTAATTGTTATTCATTATCTATAACCCTTACTACAATCCTGGAAAATAGATATTTGTCTAAGCTGCCGCCCTGATCACAGCCGCCATCTGCCTGGATTATTGCGGGAGCCACCCCACCAGCTCCCTGACCCCACCCTTGCCCCCTGTCCACTAAGCAGCTGGACAGACCCCTTAAAAATGCCAGTGCCACCACTGTCTTCCTCTGCTCACACCCTCCATGGCTCCCATCTTCCCTAGATTAAAGCCCAAGTTCTTTACTGATCTCCAAGATCCCCATGACTCCTCTGACCTCACCTCCACAGCACCCCTCGCTCTGCCCCAGCCCCTCTGGCCTCCCTGCTGGCCCTTGAACACTCCGGGCTCCCCCCTCCAAGCCCCTGTACTTGTGACTCCCACCGCCTGGGCTGTCCTCCCGAGATGTCCTCGCGGCTCACGTCTCGTATGATCAACTTGACCTCTAGGGGTTAGGTCAGGGAGGGCTTGGATGGCCTTTAGGGTGCTGGCTAGTGTTAAGGGCAATGCTCCTGCAACATTTGCTATAAAGCCCCCTTAGGGCAGGGGGTGGCGAATGCTCTCTGGGAGTCTGAAGGTGTCGGCAGGAACAAGCAAGCCATCACTGCACATTTTGAGGACTGATCACTTAGAAAAAAGTCATGTTTTATTTTTATTCCATCCCTTAACATATTTTTATTTGCTTGGATTGGAAAAAAACCCTTCCACCAAATCTTTGCATGATATTGATGCTTGGGAAGGTTGGCCTGTGGTTCCCAGAGGCGCCGTGACTGGGGCTCCCGTGGCTGGAGCAGCAGAGGTCTGGGGAGGTGGCTGGGGTGAGGTTGAACTAGGGGTGGCACAGACGCCTTTGGCAGCTGTTGGTGAGGAGCACTGGCTGTGAGGCAAACAGGAGCCTGGCATGTAGCTCATGGTCCACGCCAACAAGCCACGTGTCTTTCAGCCTCGATTTCTTCATGTTTAAAGTGGAGCTGACATTGGGGATTACTCTGCAGAGCTATTGTGAGGAGTCAATAGAATAATGGATGCAACGCAGCACGCAGCGATGCTCATTATTGTGCCTTGCTATCCCCATAGCAGAAGTGGGGTTTGAAATCAGCTGTGTCTGCCTGTAAAACCCTCCCTCGTTCTCCTGCAAGCTCCCCCACCCTTGACTTGAATGCCATGGAAACAGGGCTGGACTTGTCTGTAGTGAATTTTGGTCACTGAGCAAGCAGGGTGGGTGCAAAAAGGGATGCAGACCTCCTTCTTTTCTTTTCTTTTTTTGGAGACTGAGTATCACTTTGTTGCCTCAGCTAGAGTGCTGTGGCATCAGCTTAGCTCACAGCAACCTCAAACTCCTGGGTTCAAGACATCCTCCTGCCTCAGCCTCCCGAGCAGTGAGTAGCTGGGACTACAGGAGCACACCACCAAATCTGGCTATTTTTTTTCTATTTTTAGTAGAGACGGGGTCTTGCCCTTGCTCAGGCTGGTCTCGAACTCCTGAGCTCAAGCCATCCTCCTGCCTCGGCCTCCCAGAGTGCTAGGATTACAGCTGTGAGCCACTGCACCCAGCCCAGAGCCTCCTTCTGCTATCTGACTTGGTAAGGGGAAGGCACTGAATTGGTGTGGCCTGGCAGCCTGTTCCTGGGGGAAAGGAAGGTGCACACTGGCTGGCATCGCTCCTGGCTGGCAGTGGCTCTAAGTGCCCATAGGTAGAGTGATGGGGAGCATGCACTGGCCAAGTCATTGGAGAAAATTGTCCTTTGGGTCATCCTTGGCCATGGGGCCAGGAGTCACTGAACACTGGCTCACTCACCAGATGTGTCCGGAACATCAAGCATCTTTGCCCTCTTGAGATCATGTGATTCCTTGAGTGGCAGTAAGAGTCACTATTATTGAGCATCTATTTCACTCATGTCAACAAACACCTGTGAAAATAGCTGTAGCACTGGCACTGGAGCTACAGTGGTGACCCTGCCAGCTGGCAATGGCAGGTTCAGCCAGCGGGACTCCCTGCCCTGCCCGCTGTGGCCGCCACCCTGCGCGAGCTTCCCCGTCGTGCTCTCACCTCTCCTGCTGCTCAGTTTCAGGCACTTTTTCCCCCCGTCGTGCACTGGTCCTTGGTCTTTCCACATCCTTGGAGCTGGGGCTGGGGTGGGGGAGAGAAACAGGCACATGGGAAACACATCTCAGAGCCAAGTGAGGGTCCTGTTTCTTCCCCTAAGCAATGGGCAGTGGTACGCAGATTAATTCAAGCACAGTCCACAACCAAAGAAAGAGAAGCCAGGTAGATTCATTGTCTTGGTCAGCTTTTCAAGTCTGGTATTAACCTATGTATCAGCTCATCAGCAGCAAACACGCTTCTTCAGGAGTTTTCTAACTGTAAATAAATGCCTCATTAAGTGAAACATATTAACCTGAGGACGCTATTGATGTCAGACAGACTAATGAACGTCATTACAGGGAACGCGCAATAGTCCTCGGAGGGCCCCACCCACCACCAGGAGCTGTCTGCACACGTGCTTTACTGTTGTGCAAGGGACGGGGAGTCTCGGAGGGAGGGAGACGGAGGGAGGTGGACAAGGAACAAGGAGCTGTTGCTGGAGCCACGGCCATGGCCAGCCCTGTGAGGGGCGCCCTGATTAACTGCGGCATCTTGGACTGTCTGTGAAAGGCGCATGGCCAAGGTAGAGCGTGTGACGGGCCTCCCTGCTGGGTCCAAGGGGAGGGAATCTGGGCTCAGCCTGGGAAGCAGGAGGAGCATGTAGCCCCCTGGCCACGTGATGCCCTGTGTCACCTTGGGGCTCTGCAGAGTCCCCACCAGCAAGGTTCTCACCAGATGTGGTCCCTCGACCTGGGACTTCTCAGCCCCCATAACTGTAAGAAATAAATTTCTTTTCTTCATAAATTAAAAAAACAAAAGGAACAGGAGGAGGACAGGAGGGTCTGAGTTGGGCATCAGATCCCAGGTCCCAGCCCCCAGGCCTTCCGTCACAGGGCACGAGGTTCCGTTCCAGCCCTTCTGCACTGAGCTGAGCTCCGTGCTGGGCGCTGTTGTCATGAGCATCACAATCACCAACCCTCACCGAACCCTGAGCAGACAGGCGTTTTGGGCCCCGGGTACAGATGAGGAAACTGAGGCTTGGAGGAGTTCAGTGACTTGTCCAAGCGTACCTGGCCTGTGGGGCTCTGGACTGTCTTTGTCACGGTGTGTGGGGCAGAGCTCTCTCCATGGCTACACAGGAGCTGCAGGTGTAAAGCCCATCACAGGGCTGAGGAGCCAGACAGACTCCAGTTCGAATACGGCTCGGGAACTGCCACTGTGAGTCCTGGGCTGTTAGTGCTCTGAGTCTCTGCTTCTCCACCAACAAAATACGAATGACTTTGCCACCTCACAGGCTTGTTGTGAAGATCAGACAAGCTAATAAAGTTCTCGACACACAGCGGGGGCTCAGGAAGCCCTGGCCCCCCCACGCTGTGCTGGGCTCCTGGCCCATCCTGCTGGACTTGGTGCGTGGGGAGAGGCTGAGCTCAGCCCGGCAGCATGTGGAGCAGTGGCCCCCCTTCCTGAGGTCCACACCGGCAGGCAGGGGCAGTCCCGAGTCCCACAGCCCACACACATTCATTGAGGACACAACCTGTTCTGTGTACCATAAGGAATAGAGATGACAGTGCCTTGGTCTCCCAAACCCAGGACTTCACATCCTAGTGGGGGAAATGGCCCCAGGGCAGGGGGGAGAGTCAAAGGCTGGGGGCAGGGAAGAGTGGGAAGGATCAGGGCAGAGCCACTGGGAATGGCACAGGAGAGAATCTGGATGTGGCACAGAGGAGGTGTGTTGGGCATGCCAGCCTTCTCCTGGGGACAGACGCTGAAGGACTTACAGGTCCTGGTCAGCAGGCTCTTCTGGACAGCATTTTTTCCTCTGAAAAACTACAGGCATCTGGAAAACGTCTGCTGCCAGCCTATCTCCCTCCCAGATTAGGCTCAGGCAGGATGCGTCTTGTGGGTGGGAGGCGTGAAGAACCACGAACTCTTCCCAGGCTTGCCTGCGGAGAGGCAGGTCCTGCCACCACGTGGCAGCACAAGCCGGAGGGGCCTGGTACAGCCCTGCAGTGACTCCTGTGACTCGGAGCTGCTGTTCCCGCCTTGCAGGGTGAGCCCTGCCATCCATCTCTGGGTGGGCTCCCCTCATTGTGAGCACCTGCTCTTCCCTAAAGCGGGTCTGAGCACCCTGGCTGAGCACTGAGCCTGCAACTTAATTGCAGGTTGGAGAACTTCAGGGGTTGAATGGCACAAATTGAATGCTACATTTAATTCCACTGCAATTATATATTTAATTCTCAGACCTCCTGTAAGTTCTTTGGTGACAGGTCCTATGTCTGCTTTATTCATTGTCTTTTCTGCTTTGCCTGGCACAGATAACAGACACACTTTAAACATTTGTTGAGCGGTTGAGGAAAGAATGCACTGAAAGGGGGAGATGGGTTCTAACAACGAAATTGTGCTTTCTCTAGGCCTGGGAGAGGCACCTGTGGTGGAATTTTTAGGAACAGAGCGGTAGTAAGGAGAAAATTGGGAAGACAAGATACTCAATGAAATGTTGCAAGTCCAACAGCTTCGTGGTGAGAGAGATATTGTGTATTAGCTAGCTAGTGCTGCATAACAAACCATCACAAAATTATTGGCTTAAAATAACAAGCATTTATTTATCTCAGGAGTCTGTGTGTGACTGGACGCTTCTGCTGACCTGGGGTGGGTTTGGCAGATCCCTGCTGGGTGTGCTCACACGCCTGCAGTTGGCCTGTGGATTAGCTAGAGGGGGTGGCATGATTAGTATGGCCTCATGGAGTTGACACATTTCTGTTTCATGTAGCCTCATCTGTCTGCAGGCCAGTCCAGACTCATCCTCATGATGAAGATAAAGGTTCAATAGAGAAGGTGAAACCACACAGGTGTTTTGAGGGATGGGCAGGGATTTTGACTGTATATTCTTATTTTCTCTATTCTTGATGCTCTGGCATTTGGGCCCTTGATCCTGGAGAGACCGTCCCTCCCAGGGCTAGCTAGTTCCTGCGGACAGCAGAGGACTCTGCTGAGAGCACGTCACTGATGTACAAACCAACCGATCCAGAGTCTGCACCCACAGCTATCGCCTCCGTCAAACTCTCACACACCAAGTCAGCATTCCTCATGCTCTAAATCACCCCAGCGCCAGGTAGCCTAGAGCCTGCAGAAGTTATTCAAACTATCCAATGCCAGGCTTACTCAGCACACCCACCCTGTCTCACCCATTGCTTTCCGTGAAAACCCCACTAAAGGCTCTGGGCCATTCTCTTGCTCTTCTCCCTCTGCCTCCTGGTACAGCCTGGTGCTTCTCTGTGTGGCCCTGCGTGGTGTGCGGTGCCTCCTGTTTCTAGGGAACCTCGAGTATAAACTTCTTCCTTCATGACAATCACTTCTGAGTCTGCGTGTCTTACCATACCAGATTAAAACAAATCCTGGGTACATTTTAACACATTGTCACAGTGAGCAGGGTGGTTTGACACTTGATGGAGACGATGTGTTCTTAATCTGCTCTTGGCTTACTAGCTGGGTCCAGTACACAGCAGCCACTGCCTGCAAAGGCACAGCTGCTGTTGGGAGTTTTCAGCTTGATGGCTGCTGTGTTGCGTGGTTTTTGTCAAGTGTCTCCATGATTTTCCAACTCGAAAAGCTGAGTCCTCTTGGAGCCGCTGTGCAGGCTGGTGTGTCAACTGTCTGGGACTGAGAACCTGGGGACACTCGACATATTTCTCCACATTCGCGGGGCACAGAAGGTCCAGGATAGAGGGGTGCATAGGTAATTGGCTGTATCAGTTTCTTGGAAAGGTACCTTTAAAGGGGACCAGAAGTGACTATCATCCTCGTGCCGTGGGGCGAGTCTGATTCACTGACTGGGTGGCACCCACAAGCAATGGAGCCATCTGGGTCATTTAGACGGAAGTGTCTAGCGTCCAGGACATTATATGCTCCCAGGGGCACTTGATAAACCACTTCCCCTCTTCCCTCTGAGCTCTGCTATGTCACATTTCGGTCTGTTCCGTGGAGTGGCGGGAGCACACTCAGCCTGAGCACTTGCTGGTGTGTCTCGGGCTGTTTGTGGGGTCGGTATGAGGGTCTCCTTCTCAGGGGATCGTGGCACCTGTAAGCACTGTTGCTCAGGCTGCAAACTCTCTGCTGCTGTCTGCTTGCTGCTGTCCTGACTATTTCTCCATTCCAGCCAGTCATATAAGAGCCCCATTCCTGGAGACCAGTGGCTCAAAGTTTAATATAAAATACGAAAGGAAGGTTTCCAGTTCCACTCAAAACTCCAAGGATACGCCAATTAATAAAAATCGTAAAATACCTAATGGGCCTTCTTAAGCGCTGCTGCTTATTGGTACACAAAGAGCTTCATGCTCAGAAGAAAGACATGAAAACCAAAGCTGATCCACCTATTGCTCTCAGGGATGTAAACCCCGGCGCCTCTGAACTGGGTGGGACGCCCTAGAGAGGGAGTCCGCTGCTCACAGCACAGGCCGCTTGGGACCACTTAGAATTCATCAGGGAAACACTCAAAGGGAAAACAAGAAAAAAAAAACCAAAAAGCTGATCTGTGAGTCAGGGACAGACAGGAAAAAAATTTTAAAAAAAGGAAAAAGTGTCTACCTGTCTAGAGATACAAACCAGATTTTGTTTAAGAGAGAGAGAGAAAAAAGGTCTGATTATATTGTGGACAGAAACTGAAAACTGTGATGTTAGGAAAAAAGAGAAAAGAAAAACAAATATAGGGGGGAAAGTTAACTAAATAAGATAAATTAAACAAAGGCCCACAATTTGACACAATTGGAAATCTAAAATTTATAGAACAAATTATACATATATACACACACTATTATATCTATAGAACAAATATATGGTATATGTAAAATTTATATACTGAAGGAATTTATATAACAAAAAGATAAAAAGGGCACTGATTGGCTTTTGTGCCTCTATAACCTAGGGTCAAAATTAACTTTCGCGTTTGCTAAAATGCACGAGTTGACAAAACTTTATGGACTTAATAAATACTGAGGCTCGAATTACAGTTATTCTGGTGATCCCACTAACTTTAGACATTGTCTCCTCCTGTAATCTTAGGAAAGTAACTAACTATAGAAAAGAGAAAAATAGACACGCCTCACTTAACTGTAGCCTTGCCTAAATTCCCCACAGCCATAGTACCCACCGCCCTACAATAGCCCCTGTCGGGCACAGATGCTCTAACACAATGAGTAATAAA
Source organism: Lepilemur ruficaudatus (assembly GCA_963574885.1). NCBI lineage: Eukaryota > Metazoa > Chordata > Mammalia > Primates > Lepilemuridae > Lepilemur > Lepilemur ruficaudatus. Next base: position 17,703 of record CAUYRT010019029.1, read on the forward strand.
TTAAAATTAAAAGTAAATATTTGGCATTTATAAATTGGCTTGATAAAATGGGCCCCCATGGATTCCTACAGTTAAAATTATTAATATGGCCCAATGTCAGCTAATATAGGGCCTTCAAGGATTAAAATTAATTATATAAAACTTAATTAATAAAAGAGTGATTAGCCCCCCTGCTTCTCCACCTGATAGATGAATTTTGCTTATTTGTAAATCTGGAAAAAATAAAGGGCCCCTCGCGGAGGATTACCGCAAACTTAATGCTGGGGTCCCATCCGGTAGGGTCCCCATCCCAGTATCTAATATCAATAAAATTACTGATTCTGTCCAGTCAATAGTTGGTAAATAGTTTGCCCTTATAGCAACATGGCTCTAAGAGCATGGAACCAGCGTTGGCTAACAGTTCTGCGTAGTACTTCCCACGGCCTCTCAGCTGTGGTTTGCCTTCAGCTTGGGACACCTTCCCCAGACTCACTCGATGGTGAAGAGAAGGGGCTGGATTCCCAGCCTCAAGGAGATGCACAGAAAAGCTACCAACCTGGCAGCAAGGAGGAGAAACCAGTATTTACAGACGCATTTCATCAGGGACTTAATTTCTCTCTCATTGTCTCCCTTGATCTTAGGGTGTAACGTAGGGTATCCAAAGACAAGGTCACTTGCCTGTATTCCCCCTGCTACCCCAGCTGTGCTGATTTTGTTTGTGGGTCACTCCTTTCCCTACGCTGTCTGTGGGTGAGGCTGCACCCATAGCTCAGGGGTGGGCCATAGGACCGGTGCTCAAACCAAGCTGCACCAACGTATTTTCTAGCCACAGTCACTGGCTCAGAGGGAGCATGTGACCCGGTGGAACCAGAGAGATGCAATGGGCCTTTTACTGCGGCTTCTGGGAAGGAGACTCTGCTTGCTCTTTCCCACCTGGAAGTTGACAGTCTACAGCTGTTGCCAGCATCGTGGGTGCAGCCTAAGAATGAAGACAATGTGTGATGGAGAAATGGAGAAAATCCAGGTCTTGGTGACATCACTGGAGGCCCCTTCAAGCCATATCTGAAACCAGCTCTGTCCCTGAAAGTTTCCATTATGTAAATTAATGGATTCCCTTTGCTTAAGCCAGTCTGGGTCGAGTTTTCTGATACGTGCAACAGAGAAGAACCCTTGTTTCACAGACCCACCTGAGAATCTGCAAAGCAGAAAAAGGGCTGAGCGGAAGGACTCAGGGCCCCCTCAGACTCCAAGTGTAGAAAGTGCACCCAGGCGTCCTGGGGCCTGGCAGTCACCTGACAGTGACTCTCCCTGTCTCTCTCTGGGTCTGCCTCTGTCTTCCAGGCTGGATATATATATAAAACGACTCATCTCTGTCTCCCTTTGGTCTTCTTCTCGCTGCGGGCTGATCTCTGCTCACTTCCGACCCACCATGGCCATGCCAAGAAGGTGGCCTCTGCCCCTGAGCCACACGCTCTTCCAGCTGGCTCCCCACAGCTTCCTGACGGTCTCCACGTCCCACACCGAGATCCCTCGGGAGAAAAGCGGACAGTGTATCCAGCATGGGTCAGATGTCCTCCACACTGCCAGTAAGCTGAGGGTTGACAAGTGTGTGGGGAGCAACTCAGCAGGGCTGTGGGCTGAAGAGTGAGGGGGGGACCAGGAGAAAGTAATCATTTCTAAAAAGATGGGAGCTATAGTTCGTATTTTTTAAATAAGGAAAGTGAAGCTCAAAGAGGTTCAAGATCCCACAGCTAACAAGCTGCAGAATCGTGATTTATACATCAGGAACCCAAACTCCAGCCCCTCTTGCCTTTTTCTCTCCTCTTCCCATCTGCTCCTCCCACCTGCCACTTCCTCCTGGGCCAATCAGAGCAGGAAGTGGGGAGAAACGGATTTCCCTGGAGGAGAGACAGTGGGAGCAGGTCCCGGGCTGGCGGAGGTGAAAACTCATCTTTGGCCCCTAGTTGGCTGGGCGTCTGTGGGTTCTCACAGAGCCCCGCACCTGCAGCAGGGGTGCCTCCAGCTTTCTTTGCAGAGCGGGCCTGGGGAAGTCGGCGCACTCAAGTCCCATGCCCAGTTATTCACACGAGTAAGAGTTTAATTAAAATTTCATGAGAACCATTGTGTTTTGCCCAAGTGGCCAACCGATGGCCTTGCATTTCTGTGAGTCCAGCAGTCCCACCGCTGAGATCGTCATCCAAAGTCTTCTAACCTCCATAAATCATCTTTGATAACAAGCTGTCATGTAACTGCTGCCAGGTCCAAAGTGGAACAGGCCGCTCTGCAGACACAATGCCCAGGGACTGTCAGATGAACAAGACATGCTCGGGAGCAGGGCTGGGGTTTCAGGCAGTGTCTGCCAGCCAGAAGGTCATGACCTCTGGTTCCATGACCTTTGCTCGGTGGGATCGATGGGACGATTCCAGGTAAACAGCAGGCAGGAAGGACGTATGAGGGGATCGCAGCTTGGGTTGTACCTGGAGGTTACTGAAAACCACATTTCTGCAGACAGGGCAGTGGGTCCCCTTCTCCTTTGACTCTTCAGGGTTCCTCAGGGTCAGGTGGTGACCTTGGGGTGGAGACTTAATTCTCAGCTCCTCAGTTTCCCCACCTGGAAGGCAGTGCTGATGAACCCTCCCTGACAGCATGGCTGTGAGGCCACAGGGAAGGTCTAAGGGAAGCTGCCAGCTCGGTGCTGGGCACACAGCAGGCGCTCGGATCAGCCAGTGCCAGCAACCTGAGCTGGGTGTGCAGACGACTGCTGAGCCAGGGTGGGTGTGATGTGGCACCCTGGTGTCCAGCCCGTGCCTGTCCCACTGCTGTCGTCTGAGGGGAGACTGGGCACCAGTGGGCAGCAGGGTGGGTCAACATCGAGGTGGCCCCGAGTTGAGACTCGGGGATGTGGCCAGTGGACTTTCCTGCCCAAATAGACAAGATGGCTGTGGGGATGCCCCTGTCACAGCTGACAGGAGACAAGTCTCAGCATCTAGAGAGATGGGGGTAGGCAAGCAATGCCAGAGGGTCGGTCTGGGCCTTCCCACAACATAACGGACAGAGCACAGTGGGTGCTGCCGGCAGGTCGATCTCCACCCACCACTAGGACTGAGCGCAGGTGAGCGGGCGGATCCTGAGCAGGGGTGAAGAAGAGCTGAAAAAGGGGCAGTGTTGGAGCTCAGTGCCCAGCTCAGGCCCTGGGAACCAGAGTGCAGTAGGCACTGCAGCGCCGTGCGCATCCTCTACCCCCAGTGCTGCAGGACTCGCTGATGGAGAAGCACTGAGAAGACCTAGTAGTAACCAGGGGTGTTCAGCTTGGGGAGGACTCTGGGACAGGAAGGAGTCCATGGGAGGGCTGCTAAGGACTGACTCTACCAACAATCATAAAGAAGGGAAGGAGAAAGTCATGAGAGGACCTGGGAAGGAAACAGATCTCATCCTTGAAGGATAAGACGGCAGAGTAAAAGGAGCAACTTGCCTTGGAATTGGGAGAACTGGGTTCTGAGCCCAACTCTGTCTCTAAGCCACTGTGTGACCCGGGGCAAGTCACTTGCCCTCTCTGGGCTTAGTCTGCACATCAAGGTCATTGCTAAAACCCTTCCTTAATGGGGCCTTGACTCTACGGGGTTCTGTGTGATGCCTGCTGCATCCCCCTCCCCCCGCAAAGTCCCCTTTAAATCTGACCGGTGGTGTCCCAGCTTAAACTGCCATCTGCCAGAAGAAGGAAAGTTAGCAGCAGGAATGCACAGTGCTGACTCAGCAGCCCTCCAAGTCACAGCTTGATGCTGGGTCTGGTGGTGACAGGGCTGCTCGGTCCATTAGAGTCGGGGGCTAATGTGTCCTTGCCCTTGGAGATGCCATTACAGGGTGGTTTTTGCACCTTCCACTGAGGGAAGACAGAGAATGCGGAGAATGGGCAGTGAGAGATGAGCCTGACTCACATCTCCAGAGGACAGGCTGAGACAGCAAAGTTTTGTGCTGGTCTCAGCTTGGGAACTTGGGTGCTGCAGGGGAGGCAGCCACTAGGCTCTTTTATTTCCTGCTATTGCAGGAAACTCAGCAAAACCCAGCTTGAACTCAGAAGAGAGTTAATGGTTTTATGCCACTGAAAATCTCAGGGATGGATGGAGGGACCTCATTGCAGAGGCTCAAAGGATGCCACCAGGACCTCCTCCATCTTTCAGCATCTCTCCCCCATGCCAGGACAAGCTCAGGTCCCCCTTGTTGGTGGTCAGACAGTTTCCATCGAGACTGGAGTCCAGAACAGAAGACAGAGCTTCTCTTCCCAATAGTGGATCAAAGGTCTTGGCTGATTCCCGCTGGCCACGCCCCTATCCCTGAACGGATCTGGGTGGCCAGTGAAAGGGAGCGTGGTGGTTGGCTTGTCCAGTCAGGGCCATCCTTGAATCTGGGGGTGGAGTTAACCTGCCTAAATCAGGGATGGGCTGAGAGTAGGGGAGGAGAAATTATGGGAACAGCCTCACCAGTAAAAGGGTGCAAGGGTACTGGGTGGCAACAGCCCACAGATATGTTCTTCTGGGCTTAGGGTGGAGGACAAGAAAAGCAAATGTTTTAAATGAAATCAAGAAGTGAAAGAGAAAATCCTAATGTTTATTGAGCATGGCTGATCTCATTTCATCTTCCCAATAATCTAATGAGATTGTATTTACTATTATCCTAAATCTAGAATGCTATATTTTAGTGTTGAAAGGTGCCTTCCAAAGCACCTGTATGGTTTATAGATAAAACAACAGAAATCCAGAGAGGTTAAGTGACTATCTCAAGGTCACACAGCCAATTAGTGAAAGACCCAGGTCTTCCCAGAGAGCGCTCATCCCAGCAGGCGTCCATCCACTCAGAGCTGTTGTGGAATTACAGTGAACTCTCTGCAAGGAAAGCCTCTCTCTTGCTCAAATCAGCTAGGGAAGCCCACATGGGCCAGAGTCCACCTTGCCCCGGGCTGGGGGAAAAGGGCTTCCTGACCACCTCTCTGGCCCCTCCCCTGTGTGAGCAGATGCTGTCTCAGTAGATGGATCCAGTTTCTCTGTGAGTATCTGGGGCTCTTCACAGTTCATACTCCTGGTTGCACAAAGGACCCCAACTTCTTCCAGTCTCACCCTACCTCCCTGTGGGTCTGTGAAAGCAGAAAGGTTTATTCCAAGAGTATGAGAAATGATGAAGCTCTCTGTGGTCATCTAGTTAAAACCCTGCATTTTACAGGGGAGAGACTGTGGCCCAAGGGAAGGGACATTCCGGGGCAGGCAGAATGCTCCAGGTGGAAGGCCTCCGGGTTCCCAATCTGATGCTCTCCCACCACACCACTGGCCTTGCTGGCTGCACCAGCTCTGAGCTGCAACCCTCATGGTCCCTGGCTGGGGCTATCAATTATCCCAAAGTCTATTTACACACTGACCACTTCTCTCCCTTGAACAGTGTCACTCTGTGCAAGGTGCACCCACTCTATTTTAACACGAGACAATTGGGGGCCAGAAAGTCCTTGGGGCTCTCAAGGTTACATCAGAGATTAGGAGCAGCCCTCAGCCCCCAGTCCCCCTTATCCCAGGACAGGTGCTTTCAAAGAGTTTAGCAATTTTTTTCCTCCCTGGTAGGCTGGCATCACTGGGACTGTTGCCCCAGTTATAGGAGCATATATGATGGAAGGAGGCTCAGGGAGGTTCGACCACCTGGGCTCCGACACACAGCCGGCCAGTGGTGGAGAGGGAGTGGGACAGGTCTCCTAGACTCCAGTACAGTGTCCTGCCCTGTCCCCACTCCCCTCCCCATTGCCACTTTATACTCAGGAATGGCGCGCCGCCAAGAATGATGGGTCAGCCTCCTCCTCTATTTCCCCTTTGTGTCCTCCATGTGTGTGGATGCCCTGAGGTCACAGTGTGACCTTGTGTCCCATCTCAGGACCAGCCGCACCTGGTACGCAGCCAAGTCCACCAGGCTCCGGGCTTCCAGGGAGGTTTCCCAGAATGCCCCGCAGCAACCTCTGCTCCTGTCTCATTGGCTGGAGCTGTGTCACATGACCACCTGCCAAGGGGAAACAAGGAGTGTAATGTTTTCCCTCTCATTGGCTGGAGCTGTGTCACATGACTGCTGCCCTGAGAGGTGAGAAATGGAATGTTTATAAGGAAGGGAAATGGTTCCCGACAAAACAGGGCTCTGTTAGTAGGAAGGCAGAGGAAGGTGAATGTCAGCGGGCAGCCTGCAGTCTCGGCCCCAACTCTCGCGAGCTCATTTTCATGTTTGTTACCTGGCTGGCTCCACACAGGCACGTGGGCTGCGGTGAACAGGCGGTGAGCGTCTGAGCGCGGGCCAGGGCCCACAGCGAGGTGTTGGCCGACCCGGGCTCGCCCCAGGGCACCCAACAGCACCCCCAGATCTGTGCTCCTGCCCCTCTGTCTGCCTCTCGCTTCTCCCTGTCCCAGTTCTCTGCCTGACCAGTCCTGGTCAGCACATGCCTGCAGCCTGGAGAGGAGGGCGCAGTGGTTTGTCTATCGGTTGTGTCGCTGACACCACTTTAGCTTGAACTACTTGACACAGACCCTCTCTCACACCCTGCTGGTGGGTTGATCATCAGGGTGTTTAAAGGAAAACTTTAGACAAATTAAATTTAACAGAGTTTAACTGAGCGAAGAGCCTTTGGCAAATTCGGTAGCCCCCAAACCAGAATAGGTTCAGAGCGACTCCGTGCTGGTGTGTGATGGGAAAGATTTAAGGACAGAAAATGGAAAGTGGCATACAGAAAACAGAAGTGAGGTACAGAAACGGTTGGCTTGGTTACAGCTTGGCATTTGCCTTATTTGACGGTTTGAACAGTTGGCTGCCTTTGATTGAGGGAAACTTGCTGATTGGTAGAGGAGTAGGTTACAGTCTATTTACACATCCAGTTAGGATACAGTTCACTGCTTACGGAGAAACTTTTAGGCTGAACTTAAAATATATAAGGAGGCAACTTTAGGCTGAACTTAATTTAACAAGGGTAACCTTAGTGGAGGTTACCCTTGTTAGTGGAGGACACTTAGGCAATTCTATGAAAATTCAAAATGCTGGGACCCTTTGTCCCAGCAATTTAACTTCTAGTAGTTGATCATTCTGAAATACTCATGAATATAAAGTTATGTAAGGATCTTCACTGCAATGTTATTTGCACTTGCAAAATTGGACAAATCTAAATGTCCATCAGTCAGAGATTGGTTACCTAAATTATGATACATTTATGCTATTTAATATCAAGCATCCATTAAAGTGATTGAGTTTGGCCTCTGTGCTCTGCCTTGGGAGAATGTCTATGATATGTTTTTGAATAAAGCAAGCAGGTTGCTGGAGAATATGACTAGCATGTTAAAGATTCTAATAATCTTTGTACACAGATGAATACCTGGAAGGATGTGTACCTATATTGGGAAATTCTCCTCAAAATTCCTCATGGGTTGAGGCCCCCTGATCACGTGAATTTTCCATCCCTTTATCCAAGGCCATTTTGTTCCTGATATCCCTTCCTCTCTTATCTCATCATCAATGTTCCCTTCTCCCCGTGATCATTCCCATTAGTGTACAAACACACCGTCGATTCTCTAATCCTTCCAAACAAAACAAACCAATATCAAACCTTTCCTGCTACCTTTGCTTCCTTTAACAGTAAAACGAAAGCGTCATCATACTTACCATCTCCAGTTTCTCTCCTGTTTTGTTTTAGTTAGGTAGATAGTGAGGGATAAGGACGAAAGTGCGTGCTGTTGTCATAAAGGAAAAAGGGGGAATTAAGGGAAGTGCCTGCATGTGTAGGCAGCCCCAGCCGCACAAGGTGGCTGAGTCCTGGGCAATCTGAATATCTGATTGTGCTAGGCCCAGGGAGCAGCGGCCTTTCCGATAAAAGGGTAACACCCAGTATGCTCGGGTGCTGCACACCCAGTATATCCCCCACTCTGGGGGAAGTTGGGTTACAAACTTGATTTTGGTTAGCAGAACAGGAGCCGATTAGCCGGTGGTGCGGTGCCCTCTTCCCTGGAATTTGGTGCCATGCCATTCAGCTGCTAAACTGGGGCTGCGAAAGTGGCTCCGAGTAAGGGATCAATTAGGGGGTGAGGTAATGACGAATTGATCTTTTCCAGGATTAGAGAGCCCGGCCCTGGCTGAAGTATAATGCTGCTTCAGTTGTGTGCCAAAGGGCTCAGTCGGGCCCACCAGGGGGTTAACCTCCTGTTGTGCTTGTCCCCAACAAAACTGGCTCGTAAGGGGAGGAAGTGCAGTCTGAAGGGTTGGAGGTTGGGGAAATTTAGTCAAAATGTCATTTTTTTGATCGAGGAAAGCAAAGTCAGGGTCCTGGCAAGTGACCCTAAGTTTACGAAGGTTGAGGCCCTGACTAGTGTTTTCCATGGGCGGCTGAGGGATGACAAAAACATGTGTGCATTGAGAAGCAGGCAAGATGCCCATGTCTGGGCCCTGTCAGGGAGTATGGGTAATACAAATGGCAAAGGTGTCCTGGGCCACATTACTAAGGTGAGTGAATTTGGCCCCGGAGGGTACAGGTTGTGAGGGCTTGGGGAAAGGCTGGATCTGCTCAATTTCTGTAACCATCTGAGTGTGGGCGTGGGTGCCCCAAGTATGTGAGGCAGTGGATTGTTGCTCAATAGTAAGAGAGAGATTTCCCCACATCATTGGTTGCATACAGCCCCCTGACTTAGTGGACAGGCATGTCCAGCAGGCTTGGTTAAGCCCTAGGGTACGTGTGGCTTGGTTTGCCACTCGGCAGGAAGCAGCCAGAAGAGTCGACGCCTCTGCCCAATGATTTGGGCCTCTAGAATAGAGAGTGGGGAAATGGTAGGTAGATAGCGAGGCATCCCAGGTCTCCTAGGGACGAAAGTGGGTGCCGTTGTGGTTCACTGCCCCCAAACGGTCTTTCAGAGAGGCTCACGGGAGATCTGCAAGTGCAGTAAGACTCAGGTCATGCAACTCCCAGCTGTCCAATCAAAGTGGTTCCATGGTGTTGTCTGAGCCACTGGGGAGGTCCCAATCCCTGCACTATGAAACAAGATGGAGACCATAATCAAGCCCTTCCTTTTGCTCTCTGTTTGCTGTGCCAGTGGGTCTGGTTGTCATCTGTGGCGTTTGTATCTTGCTCTGTAAACCTATCTCTTGCTCTGGCCTTATAATCCTATCTTGCTCCCCCTCAATAAATTTCACCCCGTGCTTGCCTAACTTTGGTGTGTCTGGTCATTCTTTGGCCATGAGCGCGCCAAGAACTGACATTTCAGACTAAAACCTGACATTTTCGCTCCACTCTGCCTGGACTTCACGCCCTCACACTCCACCACCACTGCTCTTGGCAAGGCCACTAACAACCTTGCCATTGGATTAGTGGTCAACTTTCAGTGATGTTTGGCCTATCAGTATTGGGCATAGCTGCTCACTCCTCCCCTCCGAAACCCTCTCTCCCCTCAGCTCCTGGGACCCCACAGACTCCTGGTTTTTCTCCTACCTCCTTGCTGCTCCTCTTCCATCTCCTTTGCTGATTCAGTCTGGACTCCTAGCCCCGTAAACCTGTGCTGTCCTGGGGCTCCTCCCTCATCTTCTCAGCCTCACTAATTCCCTTGGGGGCCTCATCAGACTAGTGGCCTCTGTATTCTGTTCATAGGCTTATGGCCCCAAATTTCCATCTCAGCCGGGACCCTTCCCCAATCTCCAGGCTTTTACATCCAACTGCTCCGCCTCCCTCTCCCTTCCTTCTGTTTTTTTTTTTTTTTTTTTTGCTTTCTTCCTTTTTCCCTCCCCCTCCCTCTCTCCCTTCTTTTCTTCCTACAAAAATCATATATTACCCTATAATTTTCTCTCTGACACACACACAAGTATGTGTGTGAAACAGCCTTGTAAGTAAGAACGATTTATAATAGGAAGCAAGTCTACGCTTTACAGAAAGATTTGCCAAAGCCTTCCTTGAATAGATGCCTTCTCCAGGGGCCTACAAAAATGATTTTAAATTATAGGTCGTTTCTTTTATGTTCCTGAGAAAATTGATTATACGAATGGGGTCATTCCTGTCATCTCCAACTAAATCAGAGTCAAGAGGCCAGGCAGAAAAAGCACTTGGGGCACAAAGTACCAGCTCCGAGAACTGAGTTTTCCACAAGCCCCGCTGCTGCAAGAGTCGACTGTAACCCTCGGACAAGTTTCATGTGGTAGCTGGTGAAACGATCTGCTGCGATTCTAAAAATCTATTGATAGGTTTACCGAGCGCTGTCGCTCAGCAAGCAGAGCTTGCCAGCTCCCCAGATCTCTGGTACCAATGAGCTTTATTTCAAAATAATGAGTGACATTGCTCTTTCTGATACAACTCTCAACCTTCTCTTTGTTTTTCAGATATACCGAATACTACCCTGGTCTTTGTGCATGCCTCAAATTGCAATTCCCAAATAAAACATTTAGTTTAGAGATTTATCTCTATGTTTTATTTTGACTTCAACATCCTTGATGTCAGAAGCAGGGTCTGAAGCAGACTAACCTTGGAGAAATCAATGCCCCCTGGAACCATGGCATGAGGTACCCACACTCAAGCCCTGCGAGCCTGGGTCTCTTGCTTCCCTGGGTCACCTCTTTTTCCCACAGTTAGTCTCTCTCAGATCAAACTCCCATTTTCTTTGGATTGAGTTTGGTTTTATTTGGGAATCGGTTAGAAGGGGTCTTTCCCCATTCTGGCTGTGAAGTCTGGTTAAAGAGATTTTTTCCCTCCTGTTGAAGGAGGCTTATCATCCTTCTTGGTAAGTACTTATTTTATTTTCTGATTCACTTGTGCACTTAGATTTTAATTTGGCTTTTGTGTATTCAGCATTGAACTGAATCACCTAGATAAATTTATTTGCAGATGGGTTCTCAAAGTTCAAAAAGCATGCCAAGAATGTTCCCTCCTTCTGGGACTCCAGCTAGTGGACACATTCAAACACTATGGGGATCATTCACACAGTCTGTTTTTCTTAAAACTAAACCAAAAGACCACAGCAATAATAAAGTCACACAGTCCCAATAGGACTCCTATCTCAGCTGGTATCTTGAGGCTCCAAAACACATTAAAGGCTCAAAGGTCGCCTTGCTGCAAACTCAGCTGTCTCAAAGCTAGCTGAGACTTTTCTCTCCAAAACCTTTCTCTCCCCTTCCTGCACCTCCTTTTCTTTATCCTTCTCTAAGCTAAACTCCCTTTATTCAAAACTCCTCAGCTATTCTAACATTTCTATTTAAGTAAAGACACTTGAAAACCACCAGATACAAAAGAAAATCACTTTAATCTTCTTACTGTTTCATAAAAGTAAAATATGAAATTCTTATGTATTAATAAGAGACACCCTCCCTGTACTAAAAGGAAAGGCAACACTCTTTTCATCAAGGATGAGAAATTGAGAGCAAAACAGACCAAAATGCAGAGCAAAATGCTGTACAGACCTCGTTAGAATAACTCTTCTCTTTTGGGCCTCCTCACGTAATTCAGTCACGTTTTCACAGTTAACTATTCTTTGTCCAATCCAGTATGTTGGTAACTGACTCAAATTACCCAGAATTTGGTTCACAGCCTTCATAAGATTACCTATTAGGAAAAAGCAAACGAACAAACAAAAAAACACCAAAACTTAAAGTTTAACCTTAACCCATTTTGTCAGAATTTGGATTCAAATGTCTTTTATAAACTGGTGTGTTTATGCATTTTACTGTCTCATGACTAAAATTCTAAAATGAAAGGTCTAAGATCTTTGTTCATATATGTATATACGTTTAGGTGTGTTTACACATATGTAAAGATACTATGTTACATGTGCTATCTACATGGTAAAATGTGGCATAGTTGGCTAGAAATCCTTTAAAGAATTCGATTCAGATTGGCTTAAATTAATGAGTGCTCACATAAAATTTATAGTAATTAACCCAAATGCCTTTTAATTGGTATGACTTAAGTAAATAAGCTGGTTTTAAAATTTTTGATAAAATAAAATTAGAAATATCTTCAAAATTGTCAGTATACATTTTTGCCTGGATTTACTGGTCGGACAGTTTTATATTTGTCTTTGCTAGATGTTTTAAGATCGTAAAGCTATAAACCCAGGCTAAAAGCACAATGATCTTTGTTTGTATAATTCTTAGATATGTAAGGCTAATTTAATATTGCTGGTTTAATAAAAACAGCTATAATTTTTGAGTTATCAGAAAAATACTGATACATTTAACTTTAAGGTTCTTACTTAGGTGAACACCTAGTATTCATAGGCTATAGAAATAGTTAATAGAAAAATAACTTGCAATGATGATTAGCTTTGTCTAATATCTCAGTTTTCATAAGTACTCTAGGTAAATTGTTAACCATAAATTAGGTAAATGTAAATAAGATGTTTACAGATGAACTTTATATGTAATTTAAAATCTTAAATTTATGTTAAATTAAATAATAGATATTATTTAAATGGGTCATTTCTAAATAAGTTAAAAAACTGAAACAAATTTCTGAACATAAATATGAATTTATTCTTGGATTTTTAAACTTTATAAAAAGACTAAATATATTTGGATCTATTAATACACAGAAGCTATAAGAGGTACATAAAAATGTGTTCTTTATTAAAAAGGAAAATAATTTTGTCTAATTTGAAGGTTATTTAAAGGTTGTTTCAAAATACAGGTTTAAAAAATACAAACAAGATAAAAAGGAAGTAATAAATAGGACAGAGACATTAAATAACACTATAAAGATGTATTTTTGGTTAAAAAATCTAAAAAGAAAGAAATAATTTTTTATAAAAAATCTTTTGTGATAAATTTTTATCCTAAAATAAGATGACTAATCATTTAGAAAAAAGCATAGGACAAATGAGAAAGTCTACGCATGTCATCAAAGATCTGAATATGTCATGATAATGTTTCTAAAGGATAAATTTATAAAATAAATTTTGTCGTGATCATATTGGCTACAATTAAAAGGAAATTATTAGTCTTTCAAAAGATTGAGGCTTAATATTAAAAATACACTAGTAGAAAACTAAAAATTCGGTCCCCTGTGTTAGAATGACAAGATTTTCTTAAAATATTCGTCTACTCTTAGGAAAATTGCAAGAGGTTTTGTTTTGATTTTTAATTATTTGTAGCTTTTTTTCTATCTTACGGACTCCATTTAATTTCCCTACTTTCAGGTTTAAAATGCTGTCTTTTTCAGTCAGGATGGTAATTTCATTTCTCAAGGTAGAGTTTTCCTCTTGAAGCTTCTCAGATTCGGACCTCGGAATTCAACTTCTGCTGTCTCTCATTGCAAGCAACTTGCAGGGGATACTTATTGCCTTTTGCTCTTTTTCTTTCTTCCTGTGAGAAGGCCTGGGATGGTAACTCTGTCCTTCTACTTTTTCATCAGCTCCTGTAACTTTTTTCTGTAGTTCTAACTCTGCTGCTATGGCCTGATGCTGAAATGCTTATCATGCGTGAAATAGCAGTGTAACTTGATTTTGGACTCTTGGCTTTTCTTGGTATGTGTGAATGGTCCCACGTAACCAGGCAACTCCCCATGCTGTTACTAACAGCCATGTATTCCCTTGCTCAAGGTACCAGTTTTCTCGTTTACCTTCCTCTGTATCATGGTGCACACCCATAAGCTTAGGGCATATTCTTCTGTGCCTGCTTAATTCAAGTACCTTGTCATCAGGTTTGACTTCCAGGTTGTCTAAATGGGCTTCTGGTAAGGAAGAGCAACCTCGCTGCAAGAGGTTTTTCTTTATCTTAGTGGTAACTGGCCTAAAAACCAAAAATAATTAAATTTTATCAAGCTAATTTCCTGTGTCATCTTTATTAGGTTTTTTATTACTTAGAAAAACTGAGCTTTGAGTTAAGGTTTTTAAAGTCCATATAACTTTATGTATGAATTTTCAAATCTTTTGAGTATCACTCTGGTTAAATTAATGACAGTTACTTCACAGTGACTTGTTTTGATCAAATGTTTTGAACTGTTTGACATCTTTGACAGGTTTTCCCAGGATCAAAATTCTCAATTAAATCTTTTTAACCTAGAATTAACTTTGAGATTTTCCAGTTGGGTCCCCGGAGAGCATCAAAGAATGTATCTCTCATCTCGTAGAAGTATTAAATGACTAGGCTTATTTGACAAATTGTATGGAAACTATTGTCAAATGATGACATTTGTGAGTATGTTATTGATACAAATGTTCCAAAATTATATAAAACTCTTAGAAATCTAATGTGTCATCAGTCATAATTCTGGATATTATGTTGTGTGTCACAAAAATAACTAAGCTTTCTTGTCAATTGCTGATTGCAATAAACTTCTATCAGATTTTTAACCATGACTATTCTAAGTTTTTGTCATTCACAGTTATTGTTTTTAATTCTTTTCTAAAGGTATTTACAATCAGATTTATGGAAAATGACTCTGAAACTCTGAAAATACAGGTTTCTGATAACTTTAAGATCACTGGACTCAATACAATTTTTTCCAAACACCACTACCCCACTGATGGGTTCATGAACCTATTAATAAAGATCAAGCCGATCAAAAATTAGTTACATGAGATTAAAAAACTGATCATGTTTTATGACATTTATTTAGAACATTATTGGTTCTTTGTTTAAATGTTTTGTTTTCTAGATTTAAGAACAAATTTTTCTCTTAAGATGTCTATAGTTCACAGTAATTTGGTAAAGTATACTTTTGTAAACAAAGATGAACTGTTTCCTTTTTATCCCTACTTCATTCCTCCAGAATTCGGAAACTATTCATGAGTATTCTTATGGCAATATGGTTATTTACACTAGTCCAACAAAAATCTGCTCTCTCTTTGCAGCGGGATACAATTGAAAGCATTGGTTATATTACCAAGGCTTTGACTGAAATGTCATATTTTAAAATATGCATGGAATGCCTGGCTTCACGGGCTCCTGGCCTTACAGTGAATAAATAAAAATTGCCACTTCCTGGCAGGCCCGGGAACCTTAATACCATAGGTAAAATGTAAAGTCTGCCTTGGTTTGTCTTTCTAGCCTCAAGTGGTTTTTGTTAAATCTGAGATTCCTATGTAGTCAATACATAGAGAAAAAAATATGTTTCTAAAGAAAAGCTGTAATACACCTGTTATTAGGTTGTAGCTCTGTGCATTGTTTTCTAGTTCTTGTTATTTATGTATAGACTGGACTAGATCCTGAATTCTTCTAGATTCCTCTAATCCAACTTTCTTCCATAAAATTACTAAAAATTGGAACTACTTTGCTCCTGAAGCCGTGTGAGCTAAAACTAGATAAATTTGAGGGAACAAGTCTCATGCCTGATGTATGGGCCACACAAAGTGTTCACTAAACTGCCCAATGCCGTGAGCAGAGACATTCAAACTGCAACTCCCTGCAAGAAGGTGACATTTTCACACTGTAGACAGCTTTTCCCAAAACGTTGGAACAAGACTCCATATCATGAGACTCTTAACCCCCCTTAATGCCTACCTTTTTCACTTGACAGAACCTGATCTCCCCAAAATCCTTTAATCCACCTAGTGAGTAACTCTGACAATATCCCTAGCATAAGTTTTTGTTAAAATTGTGCTAGTGGTCCGTCTTACAGAGTTGGCACAATCTGCTATAATTCAATCCAGTCATAAAATGCTAGTCGGTGACTATACTGGGTCTCACCCAGTTCCCCCATAGGCTTTTGATTTGTTTAGTTGGTTGCCCTTAGGCTTGGGCTCTTGGTTCAAATCCATTGCACAAACTAAATATTGTTTGCCAGTTGTTTTTCATATTATGGTCTTTATGCTCTGTTCTTTTTGCCTGTCTAATCTTTGTAAAGCCAGTTCTCCCAATAAGATAATGTTAGCCCAAGGCTTTAAGATGATTACTAATACCTATGGGATTAATAAGATGCAACTCAGTACTGGACGCCAGACAAACCTGCCCTGAGACCATTTTTTCCTTCGGGCCTCTTTGTTATTCAAATGTGACCTGGGCTCCTGATACAGATTCTCATACCTCCCCACCCTGATGTGGGACAGAGACAACCGGGACAGCTCCTTCTAGGCACAGAGGGACAATCAAGCCTGACTTCAAGACGGTTGACGCTGCTTTCACAAAGAGATATCTTGATCAAAAGGGGAAAATGTGAAAGTTGATTATGTGAATTGGGTCATTCTTACGATACCCAACTAAATCAGAGTCAAGTAGCCAGGAAGGAAGAGCGTTCTGGGCACATAGTACCAGCTTCAAAAAGAATTGAATTTTCTGCAAGCCCAGCTGCTGAAATAGACCACTGTAATCCTGCGATCAGTTTCATGTAGTAACTGCTGAAACGACCTGCCGTGGCTCTAAGACTAGTTTTACCTAGTGCTGTCATGCACCAGAGCTTGCCAGCTCCCAGACACTTCTCTAGTGCCAATGAGCTTTCTTTCTGAACAATAAGTAACAGTTCTCTTTCTAATAAAACTCCCAACCTTCTCTTTGTTCTTTGGACACACTGAAGACCACTCCAGTCTATGTGCATGCCCCAAATTGCAATTCTGTGATTCTCAAGTAGAACATTTAATTCAGAGATTTGTCTGTATATTTTATTTTGCCTTTGACCCTCCAGTGCAGCTCTAAGAAAAGTCCTCAGTTTGTTTCACGTTCTTTCCAATTCAACCAGCATTTTCCTAAGATACTACTAAAAACCAAGCACTTCTGTAGATGTAGCCCAGAGAGGTTAGCAAAGATTTAAAAAAAAACCTGAAAACCAAGCACTGTGCTTGGCGCTGTGGGAGAACAAAGATGAGTAAGATGCATGTTCACCAGGAAACGGACGCTGTCAGCGCAGTCACGGAGGACACCTTTAATAAGAACTCACCTGGGGAGCTGATGCCACAGGTGATTTAGCGAACTCTAAGCTTCATAAGCAGATCAAACCAGCATCTCAGAATGAAGAGATGCCCTGGGTCTTCCAGGCTGGAAGGGCAGGGAAAGGGGCTTGACGATATAGACAGAAACATAGCTGAGACATGGGAGGGGAATAGCTACTCTGCCCCTTCCACTGCCACTGGGCATATTCCACAAAAGCTGAGCCTTTTGAAAAACACTAGGTAACATACTGACACGACGGTCTTTGAGGCTACCATAAAAATCCACTAATGAAAACAAGTCCCCGGTGCACCCAGAGAAGGTAGATGAGGAGTGAGCTACATATTTAATATTTTCAGAGTTTTCAGGAATCCCACTAGGCGCACACCCTGCCCTACGTCATCCTCAAGCTGTCCTCCTTATTTTAAAACCTGCTTATACCTATGCTGTTTGGGGGTTCTGAATCCCCGGGGCAGAGTTGCAGTGATAGCTTTCCTTTTATTCATTTGTTTTCCCGCAGGAGAGTCAGTTTCGGTCAATGAGCACTGAGTGTAGCCGAGATGGTCGGGAGTGAAGACCGGCCATGGAGGAGGGAACCGCGTGTACAAAGGCCCTGTGGTGAGAGGAAGCACAGCATGGTCAAGAAGCTGAAGGAAAGCCAGTGGTGGAGAGGGGACTGTGCTGAGAGCTGACCCAGAGAGATGGGCAGGGGCTGGACCATGTGAGATTTTAGAGGCCAAAGGGCTCTGTTTTTAACTCTAGGGAAGCAAGATGCCACTGAAGTGTGTGTACGTGGAGGGATGATGTGATCAGATCTGCCCTTCCAATGTCACAATGGCTGATGAACGGGGAATGCATTGGAGTCGGGGTGGCCATGATACAGTCACGCAGACAGCAGATGATGGAGCCGGCGTTAGCAGAGTGGATATAGAAACGAGGTAAAGCAGGCAGATTTGAGAGATATTTAGGAGATGGTGTCATCAGGATATGGTGAGAGGTGGCGTGTTGGAGGTGAGGGAGAGGAAGGCATCAAGGTGACTCCTGAGTTTCCAACTTGGGTCACTGGATGAGTGAATGGAAGTGCCATCCACAGACACAGACACAGTGACAACAGCTTCTCTTGCTCTGTTGCCCAGGCTAGAGTGCTGTGGCATAATCACAGTTCGCTACGACCTCCAACTCCTGGGCTCAGACGATCCTCCTGCCTCAGCCTCTGGAGGAACTAGGAATACAGGCCTACGCCACCACACTTGGCTAATTAAAAACAATTTTTTTGTTTAATTTTGTAGAGATAGGGATCTCACTATGTTGCCCAGGCTGGTCTGGAACTTTTAAAAAATATTTAAAATTCTAATTGTTGGTATATAGGAAAACAATTGACTTTGTATACGGACCTCACATCCTGTGACCTTGGTATACTTAGCTATTAGTTCTCAGGGATTTTTTTTTTTCTGGCAGAATTTTTGGGGTTTTCTATAGGCCTCCATCTGTGAATAAAGACAAATATACCTTTTATTTCATTTTCTTGTCTTATTGTACTAGTTAGAATTTCCAGGATAATATTGGATAGGAGTGGTGAATGATATCTTTACCTTATTCTTGATCTTAGTCCCACGAGTAAGTATGATGTCAGCAGTGGATGTTCTGTAGGAGTTGTAGGAGTTGGGGAAGTTTCCTTTATTCCTAGTTTGCTGAGAGTTGGTTTCTTTTTTTTTTTCTTTTTTTTGATGATGATGATGAGTGGGCATTGGATTTTGTCAAATGCTTTTTCTGCATCAATCAATAGGATCATATGATTTTTCTTCTTTTGCTTCTTGATATGATGGATTGATATGCAAATGTTGAACTATCCTTGCTTACCTAGAATAAAGCCCACTTGGTTTTCATGTATTATTCTTCTACTGCATTGTTAGTTCAATTTGCTAATGTTTTGTTGATGATTTTTTTGTCTATGTACATAGGAGTTATTAATCCATAGTTTTCTTCTGTTACAATGTATTTATTTAGTTTAGGTATGAGCATAGTGTTGGCCTCATAGGACGGGTTAAGAAGTGTTCCCTCTGCCTCTATTTTCTGGGAAGAAATTTCTAGAGAATTGATAATATTTCTTCCTTAAATGTTTGGTAGAATTCACCAGTAAAACCATCTGGGACTGGTGTTTCCTTTTTTGGAAGGTTTTCAGTTACTGATTTAATTTCTTTAGTAGATATAGGGCTACTGATGTTTTCTGTTTGCCCTTTTGTAAGTTTTGGTAGCTTGTGTCTTTCAAGGAATTGATCCATTTCGTCTAAATTATCAAATTTGTGTGTATAGAGCTGTTTTCTTATTAGTCCCTTATTATCCTTTTGATGTCCATGGGACCAATAGTGATAACCTTTCTTTAAGATATCAATAATTTGTATATTCTTTCCTTTTTTCTTGGCTATAAAAAGGAAAAAACTCCTTAAATAATGAAACTACAAACTGCAAGATCAGGTTTTAACAGTGTTTTGTAGTTTTTTTACTCTCTGGCACATGAAATGTTTCAGGAACATAATAATTGCACAATGTGATAGGTTATTACATCTCAAATTGACAGAAGTTTGAGTCCTACAGTCACTTGATCTTAAGAAGTTTAGAATTTTAACTTTCAGCAGATCATTTAGCAAGTAACTGAGCATCTGTTATGTGCCAGGCACTGTGCTGGGCACAGGGGTACACTGGTGAGCAAAGTAGACAGGGTCTGTATCTACATAGGGATTGGGTTATCATTAATCAAATCGTGTCTTGAATAAAGGGAAAGGTGCTATTGTGGTTAAGTTATATAAAGAAGAAAGGTATAAGGTCCATGGTATCAGTTAGTAGAGGAATTTGACCTGGCCCAGGGGATCAGGGAAGACTTCTCCAGGAAGGGACAGCTGGACCGAAGCCTGAAGATTGAGTAGCAGTTAACTAGGCAGAAAGTGAAATGTGTTCCTGGCAGGGGCAATAGCACATGCAAAGGCCCTGAGGTGGGAGGGACTATGCCCATGTGAGATCCTGAAAGAAGGCCGGTGTGTTTGGGGTGGAAGATAAGAGGAGGGAAAGTGGTGGAAGGTGAGGGTGGAAGGAATAGGGCCTGGCCATGCAGGAGTTTTGCCATTTTCCGAAGAGCAGGGGATTTTTGCCTGCACGCCAAGACTGGTGCAAACTACAGAGGCTGCTCTCCACCTCCTGCCTCTTTTTGCAGAAGGACGCAAGAGCTGGGAGAGAAGAAGGCAGAGAATTGTGTTTGTAACTTATGTGTTCCTCATTTGGCCGTCTCTGTGGGGAATACCAGTGGAGTTTTTAAAAAATAAATATTTTTATTCAGGTATAATTTCCAATAATATTCACCCAATTTAAGAGTGCAGTTTAACGATTTCGAGCAAACTCATAGAGTTGTGCAACCATCACCACGGTCCAGAGGTGACCATTTCTGTCACCCAACAGGTTCTCTTGTGTTCGTTTAATCCCTACCCCTCCACGACTCCCAACATCCTAGGCATTCACTAGCCTGATGCCTGTCTGTGTAAATTTGCTTTTTATTTTGACATTTCACATAAAGGGAATCCCCCTACACAGTCTTTGCACCTGGCCTCCTAGCACAGTATTTTCGCTGTGCCTCCATGTGTAGTACGTACGCGTCAGAGTTCGTTCCTTCTTCTGGCTGAGACAGCCATGGAGTGGATGGACCATGTCTGGGTATCCATGCACCAGCTGATGGGCATTTGGGCTGCTTTCACTTTTTGGCTATTATGAACAATGCTGCTATGAACATTTGTATGTGAATGTTTTTTGTGGACATATTTTCATTTCTCTTGGGGAGATTCCTTGGCATGAAATTGCTGGGTCTTATCGTAAGTTTATGTTTAGCTTTTTAAGAAACTGCCACGCTGTTTTCCCAAAGTGATACATCATTTTACATTCCTACATTCCCACCAGCAATATAGGAGAGTTCCTATTTCACCACATCCTTAACAACATTTAGTATTGTCGTTTTTTTTTTTAATTGTAGGCTTCATGTGTATTGACTTCTCATTGTGGTTTTAGTCTACATTTGCTAATGTCATTAGTTGAGCATGTTTTTATGACCTACTTAGCCATTCCTATACTTTCTTTTGTGAATGTCTACCTAAGTCTTTGACCCTTTTTTTTTTTTTTGAGACCCAGTCTCTTTCTGTCACCTGGGCTAGAGTGCCGTGGCATCAGCCTAGCTCACAGGAACCTAAAATTCCTGGGCTCAAGTGATCCTCCTGCCTCAGCCTCCTGAGTAGCTGGGACTACAGGAGAGGGCCACCACACCTGCTGATTCTTTTCTATTTTTAGTAGAGATGGGGAATCTCCCTCTTGCTCAGGCTGGTCTTGAACTCCTGCCTCAAGTGATCCTACCACCTTGGCCTCCCAGAGTGCTAGGATTATAGGCGTGAGCCACCGCCCCTGGCCTCCATTTTTTAATTGGGTTGTTCATCTTCTTACTGAATTGCGAGTATTCTTGATATACTCTGGATAAAAGTCCTTTATCGGATATATGATTTACAAATGTTTCCTCCTAGTCTGTGGCTTGTCTTTTCATTTTTTTAAATGATATCCTTTGAAACAAAAGCTTTTGATTCTGATAGAGTAATTTACTGATTTTTTTTTTCTGGATCATGCTTTCGGTGGCATTTCTAAGAACTCTTTGCGTAACACGAGGTTATGAAGATTTACTTCTTTGTTTTCCTCTAGACATTTTATAGTTTTAGCTTTTACATTTAAGTCTTTGATCCATTTCCAGGAGATGAGGGTTGAAGGTCAAGTGGATTTCCAATCGACCCAGCACCATTTGTTGACAAAGTTGTCCTTTCCTCAATGAATTGCCATGGTATCTTTGTTAAAGATCAATTGGACGTAAGTGTCTTGGTATCTTTGTTGAAAATCAATTGACCATAAACTCAAGGGAGTATTTTTGGACTCTGAGTTCCTTTCCATTGATCTATGTGCCTATCTTTGTACCAATGCTGCACTCTCTTGATTAATGTGGCTTTATAGTAGGTTTTAATGTTGGATAGCGTAAGTCCTCCAACCTTATTCTTTTTCCAGAGTGTTTGGTCTATCCCTGGTCCTTTGCATTTTCATATCCACGTAAATTTTAGGGTCAGTTTGTCAGTTTCTTCAAAAAAAATCTTAGTGGGATTTTGGTATGGATTGCATTTAATAGTTAGATCAATCTGGGGAGAATTGCCATCTTGAAAACAGAATCTTAAAGCCCACGAACACAAAATGTCTCCCCATGTTTTTAGATCTTCTTTAATTGATCTTAGCAGTGTTTTGTAGTTTTCAGTGTACAAGTCTTGCCCTTCTTTTGTTAAATTTATTCCTATGTATTTTCTTATTTATGATGCTATTGTGAGTGTTTATGTGCTTATTTTTTATTTTAAATTTCCAAAGTTTGGGTTGACCACTCACAGCTGTTACCTGCTTCTCTCAGTTTCTTTTTCCGGGAAATGCCTCATTCTGAGACTGGGCAGCACCAGGAAGTCAGCAGGGCCCTCATGTGGGCATGTTTTGCCCTCAGACCTCTTCCCCACATCATTTGCATTTTCTCCAGGAGGACAGGGCAGGCATGGACTCTGGCCAGCAGGAAGAGTCCAAGAGTGGAGGTGGCCTGAGATGGGAGGAGAAGCTCCAGTCCCCAGGGCAAAGACCTAGGATTCCTAAGGCCCAGACACCAGCTGTTTGCAGTCCAGAATACAGGGAGCCCTGGACACTCCAGATGAAATGACAAGGCTGTCAGAGAGTGCACAAAGGTGGGATTCAGAGGAGGTGACACATGCACGTCCAGGTGACAGTCGTCATCGCAGGGGGCTTCAGGGTGCAGCAGGCCCCAAACATCGGGCTGAGGCTTGGGGTAGCACTTTAAGCAGAGGTGCAGGCTGGGAATGGGTGTCCTGAGCAGCAGAGGGACCGGCCCCAGGCTGGCAGCAGCACTGGGCAGCAGGAGGTGGGAGGCTGTTCCAACAAGGTCCTGACCCTGTGCATCGAGTGTCCCCATGCCAGGCACTGAGCCTGGGGCTTGGCTAAAGCTGGCGATTCTCTGGGGCAAGGTCAGGAGCCCAGAGCCCAGGCAGGGGAGTGGAGGCCATGGGGGAGAGGAGGCAGCTGGGAGGAGGACCTGCCAGGGGCTCTGGTGGAGCTAAATACTGGTCAGACTAACAGTAGTGACCAACTATTGAGTGCCTCCTGTTTACTCTGTACAGTGCTATGCCTTATCCTATTTAATTCTAGGAGGAAGGAACTGTTATTACAGATGAGGGAACTGAGGCTCCAAGAGGTGCTGTCATTGTGGGAAGTCTCATGGCTCGTAGGTGACAGCGCTGGCATTTGAGGTCTGGATCCAGACCTGGCCATGCCCCCATGCTTCCTTGTTGGCTGGAGCCCTTGATAAGGGTAAACAGAGGCCCCGAGAGGCAGAGAGAGAGAGGGATGGGGCAGAGGACACACGGGTGGGAGGGCCCCAAGGAGAAAGCACTTCCCTCCCCGTAGTGGGAGTCCTCCTCTTTCCCTGGGCAGCCGCCTCCTCACCCAGTGGCCAGGCCAGCGTGGCCATGTCTAGGTGGTCACATTAGAGTCCCCACGAGCTGCCACCACAGCAACAGCAGGTCACACCAGCCGTGGAATGCTGAGGGCTCAGAGCAAACGCAGCAGTGACAGGCTCAGGGTTACAGACGCCCTCCTTCCTTAGGACGCGTCCTCGCTCCCCAGCTCCATGTGCGGGCGCCATGACCCGGCCCCTGCCCACCCGTCATAGTCCGCCCCCGTCTGTCCCCGTCGCTCATCCGCCCCGTTCCTTCAACACACCGGCTGGGCTTCCCCCAGGCCCCACACACTGGCCCCTCCGCCTGGAGAGCCCCATGCCCGGCCCTCTGCCCGGCTCGGCCATGTCCTGGCAGCAGTCTGCCCTGACGCCCTCCCCACCCAAGTCAAGGAGAGGCCCCCGTCTGCACCGTTCCCCACGGTCTTTAGTTTCCTCTCGGTTTGTTCATCGAATTCCGTCTCGTGCACTTGTTAGTGGCTAGTGAGCAATCGTGTCTCTCACAACACTGTTCATCATGTGAGGTCAGGTCTGCATTGTCCTCTGTTGTGGTCCCATGTCCGGCACAGAGCGGGGTACAGCAGAGCCACCCAATAAGCACTTGCTGAGTGAGTGAGTGAATGAATGAATGAATGAGCTCAGGAGGTATGTCTTTTATAAGCTCAGGAGGTACGTCTCGTCTTCATTTTGTCACAGAAGAATTGAGGCTCAGGGAGGCGAAGCCACTGGCCCAGAGTCACACAGTAGGTCAGGAGCAGAGCTGGGACTTGAACTCAGACGTGCAAAGAATCCTGCAGGCACCATTCATGGGGACACAGGGAAGGGACCCCTGCGGCCTCAGCTCTCACCTCTTGCTCCACCCTTAAACTGCACCCATCCTGCAGCTATTCCAGCCACCTGCTCCTCCTGGAACAGGCCAAATACTCCCAAGCCTCTGAGCCTTTGCACATGCTGTTCCCCTGGCTGGAGTGCCCTTCCCACCCCCCATCCCCTGACAAACTCCTACTTGTCCTTCTTGGCTGAGTTTAGTGTCGCTTCTGTGAGGCTTCCCTGACCTCTCTGGGCAGATTCAGACACGCCCTCCCCAGAGCTCCTCCAGCACCACGCAGCCGGCACTTCCCACTGCACCGGCCTCCTCTGTCCCCGTGTGGTCGTCACCCGCCAGGCACAGAGCTCCCGGAGGACTGGCCACGGCTGACAATGTGCTAAATAAATGCTCCTGGTCCTGAATGAGTGAACAGGTGAATGAGTGAGTGACTGAGGGCATCGGTGCCATGAAGGAGAGAAGGGGCCACTGCAGCCACCTCGCGTCCTCCTGAAGGTATAACAGCAAAAGTTGCCGGTTCCAGGGTGACCCACAAAGAGGGATTTCAGGGACTAGAAATGGTGTGAAAAGGTCTTCCAGGCATCCGTCTTGGCCAACATGCCACTCTGAGTTCCAGCAGCAGCAGCCAGACCATCACCAGCCACAGTGAGCGGAGTGGCCTGGCAGCCACCCGCCCTGTGCTGTGGGCACTGTGAGCATTCTCTTGTTTAACCCCCACTGCAACCCAACGGTGTGCCCACTTGTATCTTCACTTTATTTATTTCTATTTTAGCTGAGCTTAGTTTTCTCCATACAGAAGAAATATGTGCTGATTTAAAAAAAGATTTTCAAACAGCAGAGAAAGTGAGAGACCTCATCATCCCACATTTTTGCTCCCATTTTCAGATGAGGAAACTGAGGCATGTGGTCCTTTCTACACGACATGGCCTTATCCCCTTCCATAGCTCAGTGATGGGGGAGGGAACCACGGCCCTGGAGAGGTTTCGGAATTTGGAAGCAGTTGGCTCACTCCTGGAGCGTTTTGTTCTGGGTTGGCAGCAGTGAATCAATATTGACAGTGTGGTGCCTGCCTCCCCACGCAGGGATGGCAGAGAAGAGCAATAACCTGACAAAATCTAATGACATTGTCTCAAGTGAACTGGGGGGACTTTGTACAGAGGATTTCCTGGGGAGTCCATTAATCTCGGGCTGGTGAACCACCTGGGCAGGCGCCTCTGCCACCGGCATCCTTGCTCAGGACCAGAAGTGGGGTAATTACTTCTTTGGCGGTGCTTATCTGGAGTGAGCCGGCCCATTTTTCTCTTTTATTACAGTTGGATTTCAGGAAAATGTCTGCTGAAGTCCCTGACCCTACCCGCTTATCTAAATGTCGGATTTATTGGACGACTCCACGAGGCCCGGCTGGGGAGGGCCGGAGCGTGCCCTGCGGGAAGGGGGACGGGTCCCTGAGTCCACCACCTGGAGGGTTCTCTTGTGAGTGTGATGGGTGGGTTCCTGGATAACCATCACAGTCCTCCCCATCAGTGGCCCTAGAAATTTCCCTTCCTTCCCCTCCCCTGCTCTGTGGACTGGCTGTGTCCAACTCAAGGCAGCCGGACTGGGCTGCTCAGTGAAGGTTTCCCAGCCTTGGGAAATGTCGTCTTTGTTCTGAGCAGCTGGGTACAAAGCTGCAGTTTGAGGCTCAGTTACTAAAAGAAGACGGGAGAATCTATTGAGCGGGACATTGGCAGACGCCTCCCTCAGCAATCGAAAGGAGAGCAGTGTTTCTGGGAGTTGGGGTGGGGCTGGCTGTGTGGTGGGGGAGGAGAAGTGTCCATCCTGTCCCCTCCACCGTCCTTCCCTCCCCCAAGATCTATTTCCCCACCATCTTTCCCAGTCTTGACCCTGATGTGTGATTCTTATATCGTCTTCATTTGGGTTTCCCAAGGTGCTCCCTTGGGTCACCTCTTAGCTCTGGGACCCCTCAGGGTAGTGAGACCACCTGAATATTTAGATATTTAGTTAATGTTTGCACTGGCAGAGCCTCGTCCA
This sequence comes from Lepilemur ruficaudatus, assembly GCA_963574885.1. Lineage (NCBI taxonomy): Eukaryota > Metazoa > Chordata > Mammalia > Primates > Lepilemuridae > Lepilemur > Lepilemur ruficaudatus. The sequence goes on from CAUYRT010019029.1 coordinate 43,940, forward strand.
TCTGTGGTAATTACTGCTGAAACTCCTTGTTCATTCATTCGTTCACTTAATATTTATTGGATACTCGCTCTGTGAGAGTCACTGCGCTAGGTGCTGGAAACACAATAGACGAATCAGATATGGTTCCTGCCCTCATGGAGTTTAGACTCCAGTGGGAGCAGACAATATAAAAAGTCAATCATAAATGGAGCACAGTTGCAGCTGCAGGAAGTGGTCAGGGAAGACTTTCTTGAGGAAGTGACGAATAGCAGTTTCTCAGGTTAAGAGGGGAGAAAAAAGCATTCCAGGCAACAGGAGTAGTATGTGCAAAGGCCCTGGGGCAGCAGGTCAGCCCAACCAGGAGACAATGTGGCTGGAGCAGGTAAAGTGAAGGGGAGTCGGGTGAGCAAGGGTGGGTCCCAGAGAAGTCCTGTCTCTCCAGGCAAGGCTGGGAGAGCCTTGGAAGTCACTAGAGCAGGGAGAGTTGGGCCCCACAGTCAGGCAGTGTTCCAGACCCTCCGCCACTTCCAGGGACTTGCCAAGGCCATCGTGATTCTTTGCTGTCCCCCTTGAAGGTGCATCGCCGGGGTGCCAGCATGGTGGTGGCATGATTTCTTAATTAACGTTGTTCCCTGGGGTCCCACATACCTGGATTTGGACAGGTCAGAGCCAGACTCACGACAGCCCATGGGGTAAGGACAAGAATCCAGAGTGAAGCCCTGGCTGGAGCAGTGAGCCCGACTCAAACCCTTACCGTCACGGCCGAGCACTGGACAGGCTCTGGCTGCTGGAGCCCTCCCTTGGCAGTGGCCGTGACCACATGCGTGGATAGAATTAGCCCTTCCTGACCCCACTCTTGTCTGACATCCGAGTGTAAAGTGTTTTCTGCATTAAACTTGGCACTTGAGCCTTGACACACAAAGAGAAAGATCAATCCTCTCAGGGTACAAAGAGCCGAAGCTCTTTCTCTTTTGGGAAACCACTCATAACCGTTCCAGGAAGCCCTGGGGTGGGTTTTCCCAGGAGCCGGGCAGACAGTCTGTCTGTCTCATCTCGTCCCTGGTGCTCCAGTGTGCTCTCCCGAGGGGAGGGGAGGGAACGGGCGGGGAGGGGAGGGGACGGGTGCACTTGGAGCTGTCTTGGACCTGGGAAGAAGTCCAGCCCCCCTCCTCTGCTCCATGGCCTGCGGTCAGTGACCACACTGGTGTCACATGAATCGCTGGGGTAATGGGGACACCATTCTCTCCCTCTCCCCATTTCCCCACTGACCCTTGAAGTAGGAGCCTCCACCCTCTTGGGATTATTGTCCAGAAGTTTCTCTCTCAGTTCCCATCTCTCATTTGCTCTTCTCTGAGGGAGGAGGAGGGACCCATTTAAGTGAATTCAACTGATATTGTTATTCTGTAATCCACGCAATTAAATTATATTTGATTTTCAGCAATATCTGTCCTGTGCCTATAAAAAGTAGGAAATTCTTTTAGGGCTGCCATGGAATCTCTCTGGTTCTCAGATAGTGATTTGAGCGAAGAGTTTAAGGAACTGAGCTTATCGCTTCTTTCTGTGCCTGTTTCAGTGCACTCGGGAGCCTTCACCATCACACCCCGCCGTTCTTGAAATTGTCGTTACTGCCACAGTGGTCCTGCTGAAGGGGCCCTTGTGCTCCGAGGCGCTTGCTTCAGTTGGAGCTTCATCGCAATCCACCCGCGGTGATAACTTGATTAATTGCGACCCCACTACATGCCATAAATTATCAGCCTCCCACTTTCCATTATCAAAGGGCTCAGCATGGCACTCAAGTCCGAGGGTGTGACAAAACCAATGTCAAGATGCCGCCTCTGAAGCTCTGTCTCCTGGAACCGCTCCCGGCAATGAGGAGAAACCATGTTAGAAATTTGAACAGGAGAAATTTGATAGAAAGAATTATTAACTAGTAAACTATTAAAAGGCTAGACAGTAGGAAGGGGTTTAGAAATAGCAAATACAGAAAGAATCTGGGGCAAAGGGTGAGTGAGCCTGGGCAGAAGGGTCCTCTCCACCACTTCCCCGCCAATGCCAAAATTCAGATTTCTTTAGGGGGTGTGGCTACCACAAGAGCACACATCTTCTGCCCACGGCAAAGGAAGTTGCTGCAGGTTCTCCCAGAGCTGGTCCAGGTGGTGGAGAAGCTTGCGGGGAGAGGGGGGCGCGGGTGATCTGGAGGGTCCCCTAGGACCAGTGTGCTGGGCGGTGACAAGCACTGTGGCTGGAGCTCGGCTGTGCAGGCCCTTGGGTGAGCCTCCCGGGCCTCCTACTGCACAGAAGGCAGCACCCCTGGAGCAGCTGTGAAAGCACATCCCCTTGCTGTGTTCTTGCTGTTTCCTTCTAGCACCTTCCATTGTCAAAAACCATCATCAAGCCAGCTGGTGAAGGAAACATGTTTACAGGATCTAGCTTTGGTATCCCAAAGCAGAGAAAAGAAGGTCGGATTTGGAGTTGAGAGGAAACCAATTGATCCCTGAAACAAGTGAGGACCATGGTGCAGGGAAACGCCCACCGTCTTTGGCATCAGACATCCTGGGTCCACTTCTGGGCTCTGTGCTTTGCTGGCCGAGTCGTCTTAGTCACTCTCGACTGGGCATCATTTTCCTCATCTGCAAAGGGTGGGTCTGATTGTGACTGTGTCAGAGGGTTGGGCAGGGGGTGTCCAGAGCAAAACGTGTTTTAAGGGCTGCGAATGGGAAGTGGACAGGAGGTGGCAATGGTGTGAGAGATCAGAATCCCGTTGGTGTCTCTGTTTCCTCCTGACTTTGTGCCTACTTCACTGACAATCTATTTTAACAGTCACAACAGCCTTGTAAATTATCACGACCTTTGTATCTATAATGATGTTCAGACTCCAGGTAAATAAAGCCACAGCTCAAAGTGACATAAATTAATAGTAATGACATTCATCATCGAGTGTGATGAGATTTCAGGGGCAAATGAGGTTTCAGGTTTGGTCGGTTCCTCAGCCCAAGGGCCATTCTAGGATCTTAGGAGAATTCAGAAAGGGTTCCCAGCTGGGATCAAGGGAGGGGAGAAGGGAGAGGGAGAAGAGGGTAGCTTCTGTGAGCCTCAGTTTCCTCATTTACACAATTGGGTAATTGTGCAAATGGCTCAATTGTGTCAAATTGGCTCCAAGAGATGATGGGAGTGAGTTTTTCTGTATGGTGCCAGGTGGGCAGTGAGAACCCAGTAAATGTCAGTTTGTCGGTGTTGGTGCTATTGGCGTGGTTGACATTATCTGAAAGTTGTCGGGTGGGTATTTCCACTTTTTCTGTGTTGTCCCCAAACGCAGAGGCTGGACCTTTAAGAGGAACCTCCAGGAGGCAGAGTCCAGCCCAGGAGAATGGACTTTATGACCAAGTGCGTCCCTAGCACAGGCAGTGCCCCATCCAGAGGTGTGGAAGCCATGGCCAGGTGAGGCCAGGAAGCACGTGCTGTGGCAGAGGCTCAGGCCCCGCTGGAGGGGGCTACCAGCCCAGGTCAGGGGGACCTTGGGGGATGAGCCACAGTTGAGGCACACACCATAGTCACATCTTCCGATCACACACAGGCCTGAGTGACAGGACCTTGTTTGGTCACAGGTCATTAAAGTAGCCTTCTGCATACCACTGGCCTTGGGCCTTGGCAAAGCCACTGTACCGTCACTGGTCAGTGGGGCTCTGCGCCATGAGACCCCTCCTCTCTATGTTTACACAGTCCTTGCTGCTCCACGAACCTGGTCCTGTCGAACCCTGCCCCTGCCCCTTCCAAGTCACTTAACCTCTCTGAGCCTCAGTCTCCCTTTTTGTAAAATGGAAACTAGATCCACTTGGGTACATATGTGTTTTTTTAGGCCTTACTCTGTTCACATATGTGGAGCGAGCCCATCGGCAGATGTGTTCTGAGTGCCAGCCGTGTCAGGCGCTGGGCTAAGCACTAAGTGCCCGGCACTTAGTAAATGCTCAGGAAACGTTACATCACTTTGTGATGAGTCATTGAGATCCATGGCTGGAGAGGAGCAGAGAAAGGGCTGTGATATGATGGGAAGGTCCTGGGTTCGAATGTGTGCTCTGAAAAGTACCGGCTGTGTGACATCAGGCAGGCTACTTAGCCCCTCTGAATGTAAATGGGATTAATGGAAATACCTGCCGCCAGAGCAGACGTGAGATTCGGGGAGACAAGGCTGCAAGGTGCTAGGCCAGTGCTGGGCGTTGCTGTTATTCTCACTATGGGACGAATGTTAGCGTGAGCATTAGCACAGACGTTAGTGGCACGGACTCTGGACCCAGGCAACCTGTGTCCAAATCCCAGCTCACTAACTAGGTGACGCTGGGCAAATTACTTAACCAGCCTGAACCTCAATTTCCTTGTCTGTAAAATGGGGACATAGTACAGATCCCATAGGGCAGCCATGAGGTTTGCCTGACTCACCGTGTGTAAGGCGCTCAGCACAGTGCCTGCCCCACAGGCCCGCAGACATAGTCAGAGAATGGCAGTAGGGTTTTAGGGAAGGGATCCTGGCACATAACCCCCTGTGGGAAGTTCTAAAAAACTGCAGATGCTGGGCCCCCACCCCCGGCGAGGCTGATGCAGGAGCTGTGGGTGGGGCTGGGAAAGCTGCAGCCTCAGTGAGCTTCTCTGGGGAGGCTGATGCAGGGGTTCCTTGGCCTGGGGTTTGGGAACCACCACAACAGGGACACATTGGTGAGTGAAGTGGAGCTGCTGCCCCAAAGGAGTGTACAGGCTGGAGGAGAGGTGCCCGCTCATAAGGAGCTCCAGTGTGAGGCTGAACAGGCACTAGCTTTGGAGCCAGGAGGTCTGGGTTCGAGTCCTGGCCACTCTCCTGCTGTGTGACTTGGGCACAACCCTTAACCTCCCAGTCTCCGTTTCCTCACCTGCAAAGTGAGGATCGCGTGGGTTTGCTGTGAGGGACAGGCGAGCAATCTCACATGAAGAAAGGGCACATGTGAGTGATTCCTTCAGACTCTGAGTCTCCGGCCCCCTTGGGTGTCTCTGCAGTCGTCGCAGACTCTCTTCTTTTGACCCTTATCCTGGAGCCCTGAGTCACTGTGTGGAGGAAAGGTGCCTCCTGCTTGGTGGTGTAGGGTGAGCACTGGGTCCCTGGGCCGGGCTCTCAGCAGGGAGCAAACAGTAACCAACGCCTGGGGAAGGGGACTTCAGGCCACCGCCCGGGCCCTTGCAAGGGAGATAAATCCGCTGTGTCTCTTCTTCCCTGTATGGTACAGGGCCTGCCCCATGGCCTTTTCCCTTCTGGACCCGGGAGGGAGGCTGGGCATGGTTGTGGCTGCTGGAGACAGGGAGGGAATGGAGGCTCGGGCCCGCCGGGTCCGCAAGGGACTTCCCCAGGGTCACTGAGCAGGTTGGTGGCCAGGGGCTCTGCTGGCTCCTCCCAGGCCCCCCATTTTCAGAGTGGGATCCTATTCTCTGGCCGCTCCCCTGAGCAGCGAGGTTTATAGCAACTGACAGAGTTCCTGGAGGGCCCTAGGCTCAGCGCTCGCTCATCTCCACCGTCTCAATTAGCATCGCTGTGTTTATTAGCAGATGCCTTTCAGGAGCTGCGAGACACGTCTTGAAAGGACATGGACGTGGAGTTTCCATTTTCTCCATTTTACCCATCATAGCGCATTTCCATTTCAACTGAGTCTCTTTTCTTTTTGATCATCACATTTCAAAACCTTGACATTAAAGAGCAGCTGGAAATGCCCTGTTCTGAGCTCCCGTCCTTCCTCAGCCTCTTCCAGCTCTGCCCCACTGGGGACAGGGTCTTCCCTGGCAGAGAAGAGAGAGCCTCCCTCCCAGGCCTGGGCCCTGCTGTTTCAAGACCTTGCGCAGGCATCGCCTCCTCTGGAAAGATTATGAAAGAAGATGTGCCTTCCTGCGGAAAGGACTGGAATCCACTTCTGTCCCACCCAAAGCCTAGACTCGTAACCACCTCTCTTTCCACCATCCGCTGGGACCCCAGAAGATGTTGTTGATAATGATGGTAAAATGGCCGTGGAGTTGCTCATAAAGTGAGATGACAATTGTTATAAGTTGACTTTTGTCCCCCCAACCAAAAAGTATCTGTTCAAGTCCTGACCCCCAGTACCTCAGAATGTGTCCTTATTTGAACATAGGGCCTTTGCAGAGGGATCAAGTTAAAACGAGGTCCTTGGAGTGAGCCCTGCTCCGATGTGCTTACTGTCCTTATAAACAGAGGACATTAAGATGCAGAGATGATGCAGAGGGACAGTGGTGTGAGGAGACACAGGGAGGAGCTGGCCATCTACAAGCCAAGGAACACCTGAGGCTACCAGAATTTCGGAGAGAGGCCTGAACAGATCCTTCCCCAGTGTGTTCAGCGGGAGCATGGCCCTGCTGACACCTTGGCTTGGGACTTCTGGCCTCCAGACTGTGAGACAATACACTTGCTGTACCTTGTTGCAGCAGCTCAAGGAAGCTGAAGCCGTGATGATGGCAAGGTGGTGATGGACATGGGGGCTGTGCTGGGATGTGGCTGGGAAGGGGCTGTCCATGCAGGGGCTGCATTTTCCAGCCCCCAGCCCTTGCATCTGGGCCACATGACCAGTTCTCACCAGTGGTTGGGAGAAGCCATGTGCGTGTCACTTTGGGGCCAAGGTCATGTGTGCCTTCCCCACTCCACTCCATTCTTCTGGAAGCAGAAGAATCTGAGGTCTTGGAGGAGGTCAGGCCATGAGCCACGAGATGGCAGGAGCCTGGGTCCCCGCATCACTGTGTGGAGGAAAGCCGCCTGCCAACCAGCAGAGCTGGAGGGGAGGGGGAGGGGCAGTGAGTGAGTGCATGGTGGGGGGTATAACCCAGCCTGGGGATTGGGAAAGTCTTCCCGGAAGGGCTGTGCGAGGTCTTGGAAAAGTAGGAAGTGGCCCAAGGGAAGGGAGGAAAGTGCACCAGGTGTGGGAAATAGCATGAGCGGAGGCCCTAGGAGAGAACCTGGTGCCCTGGGGACCTCAGGAGAGAAGGTCAGAGGTCAGAGATGTGACTGGAAGCTGTGTTGTAGGTGGCCTTGGTGCTGTATGGGGGAGTTTGGGGATCACCATGAGTCACTGGGTGGCCATGAAAAGATTTTGAGCAGAAGAACCATAAAGTCATATCTGGCTCCTGGAGTGGGGCTAGATAGACAGAGAGACTGACGGCAGTGACCCAGTGGACCAGGAGAGAGGACACTGCACAGAATCAGGCAGAGAGGAAGGGAATTCAGGATCAAGAGTCAATAGGCACCGTGGTGACTGACTTCAAGGGAGCGTGGGAGGAAGGAAGGACTGAAAGATGATGCATAGGCTTTAGGCCTGGGGGTGGTGGGGCCACTGCTGAGATGGGGACACAGGAGGAGGAGGAGCAGGACTTGGACAGTGTCTCTATCTGGTCTTGGCCTCAGTTTCCCTGATTACAGTCCTATGTCCAGAATTCCACAGACATAGGTGATACATAGGTCAGTAGATAGGCCAGTTAGTCGAAGGGACAGCAGGAGCAAATGCACAGAGGTGGGGATTTATGATGAGGGACAGTTTTTACTTGTGTGACATCTGCCTCCTCCACTGGGGGTGTGCAGTTGTGCCTGTCTGGCTCCCTGCTGTACCCCTGATATCCCAAGGACAGGCCTGGCACACAGCAGACACTCAGTATCTGTGTATGAGTGGGGCGGTGAAGAAGCCAACACACCATAGGTTGCTGGATTTGGCTGGAGCCGGACTCCTGGGAGGGACTCCTGGTCGAATGGGGCCAGATCATGGAAAATCTTGAGTGCTGGGTGCGTTTTTCTTTTGTTCCATCGGTTACTGGTTTTGAGCTGGGGCGAGGCCTGACGAGGAAAGTCCAGCAGCACAGCACGGCTGGTCCCGTGGGAGCCGAGGAAAGGGACGCCACTGGTCGATGGCTCTTCACAGTCTCGGGTGCTCAGAGCCTCCTGGAGTGAACTGGTAGATGACAATGAGGAAAGATGAAAGATGAACTGCTGCTGTCCATGCTGGCTGTGGAAAACAGTCATTTCCATCCCCCCCGGAGCCAGGCTCTGCTCCCTGCTTCCCCCGAGCCCCCGAATGGGGCAGTGGTCTCGCTGTTTCCATCTCTGGCAAAGTCAGTCGCCCTGTGAAGAACAGAGCCACCAGCTTTCTGCCACATGGCCAGAACAGAACCAGGGGAGACAGGCAGTGTCCCTGACACCTGCTGCGTGCCCAGGGAGTCCCTGCCCTCCACGGGCCTTCTCCGTTGGAGGGATGACAGGGTGGCAGGGCTGCAGGCGGTGCGGGAGCTTTCTGTCCTCCTGAGCAGAGGCTGCGGGACGCCCTCCCTGCAGCTGGGCTTGTTCCTACTGCCAGGAGGGTATGCGGAGCTCACCCTGCCTGCTTCCCTGTGGGGGCAAGGAGCACCGTCAGAGCCAGGCCGTGTGTCACCAGTGAGCTCCCACGCTCACCACTCTTTCAACCAGCACAAGGCAAATGGCCAAGGGGAGATTAATAAGCATCTCCTCTGGGTCCCCTCCCTTTCCTCCCTTGCCCTGCCCATGTCGGGTGGCCATTGGCTGCCACCTGGACACTGCCTAGTCCTCCTGCTCCCAGGCCCGTCCTCATGTGAAGCAGCTCTGGCCAGGCCAGCCTCCTGCTTAGGAAGATTCGAGGGTCATCTCCTGCTGAAGGGAGCCACTTAGCTCCTGGTCGAGGCTGACCTTGATGGGGCCCCTTGACAGTCCAGTAGGAGGGCTCTGCAGGGTGATGGTTAAGGCTGAAACTTTGAAGCCAGGTTACCTTGGTCCATATCTGGGCTTGGCCATGGCCCTAAAGGAGTTACTTAACCTCTCTGAGCCTCATTTATAAACCGAAGATAATAACAATATGTACTTGATGGATGTATGAGAATAAATGACTTAGTGAATGTAAAATGCTTAGAACAGTGCCTGGTATATAGAAAGCTCTTGGTATGTGCTTATTCGTGTGATCTGTTAGTTACTTCTCTCCCTCCTTTTCCTCCTCCTCCTTACTGGCTGAGCAGGACGTTTTCCTTCTGAGATCAGCCCCTTCTCTGACCTCTGCCCACCCCACCCTTGGATTGCTTACTTAGATGAGCCAGCGCATTTTCTTTGAACCTTAGCCAGGATGAGTTGGGCTTTCTGTCACTTGCAACCAACAAGCCTTGACCCACACAAGCCCAGTCTGCCTCTGCAGCCGTGAGTACTGTGAAGAAGGGAACATGCTTTCCTGGGCCAAGACTTGAACCTTCTACACCATCCCCACTGACTGGCCCCCCGAAACAGGGGCTACTCCTAACTCTGCGTTAGTTCTTGTAGTTCCCCCTGTCTGGAATGCTCCTCTCCCAAATTCTTTATCTCCCCAGTGCGGCACATCTTTTAGTACACAGTGAGACTCATGAACCTTGAAAATAGAGCGCAGGGGAAAGAAATGAAAAGAAATGGATTTAGGAGTCGGGGAGGTGTGAGTTTCATCCCTGCTCCGCCCCCTCACTTGCTCAGACTCGTTATTTAACTTCCCCGGGCCTCGGTTCACTCATCTGACATGTGCAGATGGTGACACCAACCCCACAAGGTTCTTGAGTAGATTAAGCACAATTATTCATGAGAAAGCGTGGTGCACTGTGGGTGCCTAATAATTGCTGGCTGACAGTGCTGGGCTGGCACATGTCGGCTTTGCCCCCACTTCCCCTCCAGAAGGGCAGGCAGGGACCCCGGGGAATCTCGCCCGGCAGCCTCGCTCTGGGAAAGAGAAATAGACACTGTTCTAATTCCAAAGAGCAAATGTCAGAGGCTCAGGAAGGATTCTGAGGTTCTGGAAATAAACACCAGGTGCTGGAGGGAAGTGGGCAGGGAGAGAGTGAAAGGGGGGCTGGGGTGAGGGGCAGACGGGAGGTGCCAAGGCTGGGAGAGGCAGAGAGAGAGAGAGAGAGAGAGAGTAGCTCCCTCTCTTTTGTCCTGGACTTCACTTATGGCCCGACAAAGAAGGAGACCCCATGTAAAATGTGACAGTTGGACTAGGTCAGGGGGTGGCCTGTGGGATCAGTTGACTGATGTGCTGTTTTCCCCTCAAAATGTTTTTTGAAAATATTGAATTATTTGGCAATGTTTAAAAATTGGAATTTTACAAGCAGAAATCTGATTTCCTTTTCTCCTGAAAAATCAGGAGATCTGGCCAGACTGGGCATGGCCTGGACAGTTGCTGGAGGCATCTTTGCCCTGTAGGTGGCCTGGGGCCAGACAGGCCCCCCACTACTCTGAAGCTGAGCCCAGTGTCACCTTTGCCCTGCTGTGCTCCTCCCGCCCCTGGAAGATTCCACGTGGTGACCTGGACGCGACGAGCTAATGCTAAGACCCATTTGGCCCTGAGAGTCTAGGACTGTCTCAGCTCAGTTGGCACCTCCTCCACGAGGCCCTCCTGGACCTCCTGAGACAACATAGCCCCCTCCCCCTGCATGCTCCATTCCACTGCTACACAGGAGACGACACGGGGGCTGGGCTGGCTGCCCCCGCCAGGCTTCACAGGAGCTGCAGCTGGGGAGGCCTATTCCTGTCCCTTGTCCTTGCCCTGGCTCCAAGGCCCCTTAACATCCCCTTCTCTCCCCTGTCCTCCCCCAGGAAAGTGTGAATTTCCAGTTCCCTGCACAGTCTGGGAGCAGAAACACCTCCTCCTTCCCAGCCAGGCCCACACTGTCCCCAGCTGACACTCGGCCCCTCCCTGGGACCCAGGTCCTGAGTGGGGTGGGGCTCAGCCCTCAGGCTCCTAGTTCCTAGCTCCCTAACTCCCCGCTCCAACCCAGGCTTCTCCCTAAGAGGTCTCAGGAGACGTGGGGCACTGGGAGCAGAGGATGGCCCACCAGGCCAGGCTGTAAACCAGTGGGAAGCCCCAGCAGGATGGGGGATGGGCTCACACTGAGCTGGGAGGACTGACTGCCCCCCCACCATCCACTCCACATTTCCATCACGTCCTGATGGTGTGGAGACTCTCACAGCTGGAACTTGGTGGCAGCAGCCTTTGGGGGGCCAGGGCAGCAGAGAGGAGACCTCTGTCAGTTGAACCTCCCAGGGCTTTGCGTGCCCTGTTTCACTTCATTCTGTATCATTTGGGGGGATTATGGTCCTCATTTAACAGTTGGGAAGGTGAGACTCAGAGAAGGAAAATTCACACAGCCAACTCGGGCCCCAGCCTGGATCTGCCCCAGGTGTGTCACTGGGAAGCCCAAGCTTCGTCTGTCCTGCTCTGCCGGCACGCACGTGGCTGCCCTGGGCACCAGCACGCCTGGCTGGGCAGAGTGGGCATCAGCCTGTTTACTGCCGGGTGCCCAGACACTATGCCTGGCACATAGTAGGCACTCAGCATATTCCATGGAAAAATGAATGGATTTGAGAGGTTTTAAAGTGTATATGTATGTGTGTGTATATTTATGTAGATAAGAAAAATACCTAGAAGGAAATGTCTCTGGGGGTGGGATTAGAGGACATTTCATTTTCTTTGTTGATAATCTAAAATGTACTTTCAGAGAGAAAAAATGCAAGAGATTTCTATATTCCTCTGGTTCCCAGTAATATATTGAAAACAAAGATCTAATCATAGTACATCTTGGCTTAAAAACCTTCTGTGGCTCCTCATTGCTCTTGGACCAAAGCCACGATCCCTATGTGGCCTGCGGGCCCTGTGTGCCCCACCCTGCCCCACCCTGCTCCTTCCTCTGAGGCTGGAGTGACACAGAAAGAGCCTCTGTCCAGTCCTGGCCCCGCCACCTCCACCCCTGCCCAGCCTATGTGGCCTTCACCTCTTCTCTGCACCATTCCTGCACCTGCCCATTTCATGATAAATTGTAATTGCTAATTTATGTTAGGACTTCTCCTGCCTTCCTCTTCCTGTTATGAGACAGGATCTTTCTCAGGGCAGGGCCACGTCTGATTCGTTTCTGTGACCCTAGTCCCTGACGATGGGTTGGTGCTTACTAAGTGTTTTTAAATGGAACAAAACTGGGCACTTCACTGTGGGCAATCTATTGCCCTTCTCTGGGCCTCGGTTTCCTCTTCCATGAAATGGCATAGGTCTTGAGGGCAGATGTCTAAGGTCCCTCCCATTCTAGGATTGATTTCCTCCCCAGCCTCAGTTTTTCCTCCTGTAAAGCGAGGTGGTAATAACACCCACATCATCTGGAGCCCTGAGGTCACAGTGAAAACATGTGTGCAAAGTGCACACGGGTTCAGTGACCCCGAAGGCAGGACCCCTGCTGCGATGGGCAGCAGCTTTGATAGGCGGGGCTGCAGGCGTCTGTCCAGAGCCTCGATCCACTTCTCACTCCACCCACGTCCACTCCAAGAACATTTGCTGCCATTTCCTGTGAGCTGCTCTGAGCCGTCACTGGCCTAAGCTGTCAGCAGCGTTTTCCCATTTTGTCCCCACAACCCACACAGCGCTGAGATAAATGTCCCGAGTGATCTGTTGAAATGCAAACCCTCCCGTCCTCCTGCTGTTTAAAGCCCTCAGAGGCTCCCATTGCTCCTGAAGCAAAGACCCAAACCTTGAGCTCTGCTTTCCAGGCCCTGCAGGCCCAGCTTCTACCCCGCCCCTCCAGCCCCACCCATGATCCAGGTGTGGAAATGGAGGCTCTGAGAAGTGACCAGACTCACCCAAGGCCACTCTGTCTGGGGATGGCAGAAGCAGATTCAAACCCGGGCCTGTCGGGGATCAATCCCTGGGCTGGACCAGTCCGTGTCCCAGTGGTAGGTGCCCATCCAGTGGCCTTTTAACAGCTGACAAAGAGATTTCTTCCCCTTATCTGTGTCACAGATGGTCACACACCACTCATGGGGGTAAAACATTGCCCAGCACAGGGCGCTTACCGACCCCCGAGCCACGGCGGCCTCATCCGCAGAACGGCCCCACTCCACTGGCCTCCTGCGCTGGCCTCCCTACAGCTCCGCTCCCCCTTTCCTTGCTCCCCAACTTCCAGGTCGATCCTCTACGGATCTAGAGAGGGGTGGGGGCAGGGAGAGGCTCTGGTCTGTCACATTGTGTTTGCTGAGGACACTGGAGCCTTTGAAGGGGATTAGTAATTCATCACCACTGTGATTTGTGCTTGTGGACGCTCCCTGGACTCCTCATTAAAGAGCTAATAGGTCGGTTTTGGAGGGGCCGAGGACATCGCAGATGGTGTATCCTGCTGCCTTTTGCTGGGTCTTTAGAAGCATCTAGACACAGGTACGTGGCTGCTGCCAAGCATTGGTGTCTGAGAACCGATGGCTTTCAGAGTCCAGTTCACCCGGAAGAGAGAAGTCCCAGAAGGGGGCAGGTTTGCAGGCAGAGCTCATAATCTTGGACTCGGCGCGTGTCCAGTTGTGATGCCTTTGAGACCAGACATGGTGCACAGCTGGGGGCTGGGTCTTGCTCTGGGGCTGGGCTGAGAGGCCCTGAAAGGATCCAGAGGGAAAAGTCCCCCTGCTCTCAGGGGCTCACACCTGGGGGGCTCGCTCCGTGGACCGTCACAGGTGAGGATTGTTGTTGGGGCAGAGTGGACACCCCTACCCTGATGGGGGTGGGGGCAGGGGTCAAGGTCAGCACTGTAGAGTAACTTCTGGGCTGAGTCCTAAGGGCAAGAGTCACCAGGCAGTGAAGGGAGAGGACATCGAGGGCTGAGGGGCCGTGCAGGTGCAGGGGAGCAAGAGCCGTGTGGTCGGGGAGCTGGGAGGCTTTAGGAGGAAGCGGCACAGGAGGCCGGGAGCTGCAGGAGCCAGAGCAAGAGAGGCCTTGAATGCTGGGTACAGGGTTTGCATGTTATCTGCGGGCCTCAGGGACTCATTGGCCTGTTCCTGTTTCTGCGGGAGGATGTGCTCAGGGCTGCTGCATTTTGGAAAGTCACCTGGGTGCAGGTGAACAGGAAGAGAGGCTGTGGCAGCAGAGATCATCTGAGAGTCCTGTGATGGTGCAGGGGACAGATGAGGGGTGGGTGGCTGTGTGGGGATGGGGACAAGCAGGTGCACACGCGTTCTCTCCCTACACCCAGTCAGACACCCCTGTTGGGGTTGGAAGGAGTTAGTGAATAACACCCGTGCTCTCCCACCTGTACTGAGAACCAAGTGAAGGAAAGACCATGGGTCAGGCAGGTGGAGAGCAAAACACCTCCTTTGTTTCTGCTGAAGCTGAGTTGGCGAACGTGGCTAAGGCTTGCTGGCTGGTGGGTCTGCTGCTGCCCAGGCCCTGAAGTAAACTCACTCACATGGTCAAAGTGGGCCTAGGCCCTGTGGGCCAACCCAGCCCCTGAGCAGGCCAAGCGGGGCTGGGTGCCAGGTGGAAGGGCAGAGGTTCAGAGAAGAGAGGGCACATTCTCTGAGAAGTAAGAAGGTGGAAGCTTCGACTATAAAAACACTGAAAAGTGAGTGCAAATACTGCCAGGCATTGGTCTTTTGGGGCTGATCCTGGCCCAGCCCCCATGGACCCATGCTGGAGTCCCTGGGAGAGTGGATGAATGGCAAGATGGGTTTTGAAGGATGAGTAAGAGTTCTCCCAGTGGAGGAGAAGCATTGAGCCATCTGCATGGACAGAGGCACTTGGGACAGGGCAGGTTTGGGAAACGGTGAGCAGATCCCTGTGTCTGGGGTATAGTTTGCACTAAGAGTTTGGGTAAAAGGAAAGATGTATTTACTTTCTATCATTGCTTTAACAAATCACCACAAACTTTGCAGCTTAAAACGACACACATTTATCATCTCAGTAGTCTTGTGGGTCCTAAGTCTGATACAGGCCTCATAGGGCTAAAATAATGAAATGGCAGGGCTGGCTTCCTTTCCGGAGAACGTAGGCGGGGTCTACTTCCTTGCTCATTCAGGTTGTGGGCAGAATTCAGTGCCTTGCGACTGTAGGACTGAGGTCCCGTTTCCTCACTGACGGCCATCTGGGAGTGTTCCCACATTCTAGAGGCCACCCACAACCCTGACTCACGCCCACTTCTTCCATCAAACCCAGCGATGGCAGGTCGAGTCCCTCTCCTGCTTCGGATTCCTCCTCCGTCTTGGGCTATCCCATCTCTGGCTCCCTCTTCTACTTTTAAGAACACATATGATTAGAATGGGCCCATCCCACCCACTCAAAGTAGATTGAGATAATCTCCATCCCGTTAAGGTCCATGACCTTCATCACATCTGCAAAGTTCCTTTGGCCTTATACCATATTCATAGGCTCTGGAGATTAGCACGTGGACATCTTAGGAGGGAGTGTTATTCCTCCTATCAGGGGAGGAAAAAAGCAACATTTATCCAGCATCCATTAAGTGCCGAAGACCAAGCAAACTGTTCAGTATCCGTCATCTCGTCTTGTCCTCACACCTGCCCTGCAAGTCGGGTAGTACTATCCCCATTTTACAGACAAAATAACTGAGGCCATAAGGGACTAGTCAAAGATACACAGTGAATGAGGAGTAGAGGTATGATTTGAACTCAGACATGCAGACTCAAAACCAGTGTCCTCTCCGTGGAACCATAGCACCTCCTCCTGCAAGGCAGGGCAGATGGGCTGGGGCCAGCAGGGAGGCTCAGTGTGTGCCCACCCTGCCCTGTGACTCGAGGACACACCCACCCCCTGTAGGAGAAGCCCAAGGCTGGCGGTCCATCTGCAGGAAGCAGCAGCTGCCGGGTGTGGAGCTGAGCAGAGAGGTGATTGCGGAAGCGGACTCTGTCATGTTTGACTGATGCGTGCCATTAGGTGGAGTGCTGTGTTCTGCCCTGGAGTGAATTGCACAGGCCCAGCTAAATCGGAGGGGTTTGCTATCTGCAGATATTTATAGAGCAGGCCCCTACCTGGCTTTGGGAATAATAATACCTGTTCCATGTGGTTGTGGGTGAATTTAAAAAATGAGTTGTAAGTGCCATCTCTGTGTCAGACACAGTAGAATCTCAATAAATTATATGGTTTTTTTCTCTCCTTGTTCTATAACATTTTCTTTTCTATCTCAGAACCTGTCACATTCTACGTGAGAAGTGGCTGGTTTTCCCCCTTAGAGTAAAAGCAGTTTGAGATTTTCTTTGAAGGATGCTGGCTTGATACTTTTATAAGACAATGTAGAATTCATCTGCCCTGCCCGCTGGTAGGTTGGCATAGTGAAGGGAACTGGGGCCCATTTTCTGGGGGTCCGTCTGCCCTCCCATGCAAGACTTCCCGCTGGGTTTAGTGGGTGCCTCGTAAGTGCGCTCGGTCACCGTGCACGCGCAGAAGGGGCCCCTCTCGGCTTGGCAGGCTGGAGCCCTCTCATTTATGCTTCGGCACTGTATGTGCCGATAACGTGGGTTTAGTACATTTGTAAACATTTTGGTATCTTCGGCAGTCATTTATTTTTCCGTTATTTTTAGGGGAAAATAAATGGTCTTTACACTGTAATAAAATCACCGTTCCGCAGTCCTGTACATGCCCGGGGATGTAAGCAGGAGCGGGAAGGGGCCTTGCCAGGGAGTCAGCGCCCTGTTTCCGTCCTGGCGGGCAGATACCCCGCCCTGCTGCTTCAGACGGTTGCTTCCCCTCTCCCGGCCTCAGGACCCCCCCCCTCCGCATCATTTCTGAGGTTCGTAGCCTGAATGTTCCAGGAGTGCAAGGCTCTGGGCAAATGGGAGCTAAAGGATTTCATTTATGAAACAAGTATGCACCTACTGTGTGCCAGGCACAAGGCTGTATCCCAGGGAAGCAGACCTGTCCTCTGTCTTTGTCAAAGAATGCGTATTCTGAAATAGCGGCATATAAAAAATGTGGCCATGATATACAGAACAGAAGCTCTATGCAGGCAGGGACTTTTGTTCATTTTGTTCACGGCCACTCCCTCCTCTGGCTGTGGTGCTGGCCTCAGCGAGGGAGCAGGGCCTGAGTCCCTCCCTGGAAATGAGGGCGTGGGCATGCCAGGCTGGGCACTGTCTTTCCTCCAGTGCCATCGACACTCCTGGATGCCCTGCTGCACCCCACTCAGCGGGAGGCCAGCTGCATCCTTCTAAGCTTTACTGGCGCCTTTAATCCCGGGCAGTAATCCCTGTGCCGGGAGCGCAGGTTCGGAACCCATTGCGTATGCCGCACACATCGCCTGAAAGCCCATCCTGGCCCACGATCAATACACCTGCAACACCAGTGTCTCCTCCTCAAATCAATGCTGCTTTCAAAGTTGAGCGGGAGGGTTGTGATTTCTTTTTCCTTCCCTCATGTTCTTTCTGGGATAACCAACCATCTCTCTTGCAAGGAAATGCCTAGCCTCGTGCCCGTTCCTCAGGCCCTGGAAGGCTGGTGGGCTGTCCTCTCAGGGTGCACCTCGGTGTCTTGTTGCCGGCTCCACACCTGCCTGGACTGAGCCCTGGACGGGATGCTGCACATAAAGGACCTCACTGCAGCAGCCCTGTGAGGTGAGATTTCCAGGGGTCCAAGTCACTCACCCAAGAGTGTGCAGCCAGGATGCGGCAGAGCCTCAATTTGAGCCTTGGACTGAGAGATTAAAAATAATGATAGCGAACACTTATGGAGCCCTCCCAGGGACACAGGAGGGGCTCTCTGAGCTTGTCCCTTGGAGAACCAGTAAGAGCTGGCAGAGCTGGCCGTGGGGGCGAGGAAGGAGGGGCTGTTCACTTGTGGGCAGCAGGGGCAGAGCAAGGAGGTGTGAGTGCAGGTGAGGTACCTGTGGGTGGGTCCCAGTGGCCAGAGAGCAAAAGGCTGGACAGGTGGGGCCTGAGCTGGCGGGTCTGGAATGCCAGGCCAGGAAGCTTGGGCTCGGGAGCCAGAGCACCTGGGGGATTTCACAGAGTTCTTCCCCGGGTAGACTGGAACCTGTTTCCCGTCTGCCCCTTTTCTTCTGTTTTAGCTCTTTCCCCATGGAACATGTTTGTATGTCTCTCCTGGGACAGCAGGAGAGACAGCTGCAGCTGGGCCTTGGCTCCATGAGACGGGGGCTATGTCCTTCCCCACCCTCGGGATGCCCTTGTCGGCACCCTCCAGGTCACCAGTGAGAACAGTGCAGATCTGACCTCTGCAGCTTCCCAAAGCAGCTCTCTGCTGTGACCTGGTGAGGAGGCAGGCCCCCTGCCAGCACCTGCATGGACTTTCTCCTTTCACCTTCACAACATCCTCACCATCAGGTTCTATATTATCCCACTTTACAGGTGAGCACACTGAGGCGCAGAGGGGTTTGCCCACAGTCACTGATAAGAAAGCAGTACAGCCGGGTCTTCAACTCTGGCCTGGTTTGTGCTTCAGTGTCTGTGGTCTTTGTAGCTACATGGTATCACCCTGGTGCCTCTCTTCTATGTCACTTATTCTCTGTACTTTTCCACATGTGACATCATTCCAGTATGTAAAAAAATCAGTAAAATGCATATTTAAAAAGCTAGACTGTCACGTCCTTGGTCCTGGCCTCCCTGACCCAGGGGATGGCATCCTTTTAGCTGTGACTCCCATACACCGAGTCCTCACCTGTGCTAGCCTCACTTTAGCCCTCTGCAAACACCTCATTTAATCCTCCGAAAAAACCCCAGATAGGCAGGTTTAATTATCTGCATTTTACAGCATAGGACAAGGTAGCTCAGAGAGGCAAAGGCAAAGTCTGACGTCACACAGCTAGGCAGTGACCTGGGCCTGGGCCAAGATAGCTGACCCCAGACCCCTTGTTCTGAACTGTTGAGCAGGATGAGTTCTTTGACTCTTATGAGAGGAAGAAATGGAGGAGAGATAACAAACTTGTCTCGGTTTCTGGTGGCCAGAGACAGTAGGTCAAAGCTCTGTGTCATCTTTGGGCTGCTTTTGAGGGCAGATGGCCTGTCCCTTGTGCTGGGGGCAGCCTCTGCAGTTCAAGGGCTTGGCTCTGACTTGATTTGTGTTACATAGAGCCACGTTCTCTGCAGTGAGTGGGGGGACTCACATGTCACTGTCCCCTCCTCTCAGTGGCCACACCAGGGCCTTTGATCACTGATGTCCCCATCCCTGACCTATTGGAGCAGCATCAGAAGGG
This sequence comes from Lepilemur ruficaudatus, assembly GCA_963574885.1. Lineage (NCBI taxonomy): Eukaryota > Metazoa > Chordata > Mammalia > Primates > Lepilemuridae > Lepilemur > Lepilemur ruficaudatus. Next base: position 62,906 of record CAUYRT010019029.1, read on the forward strand.
CACCTCATGCGTGTAATTCAATAGCCAGCCATGGAGGGTGCCTCGTTTGAGCACTGGCCACGCTGCAGTAACAAACACCCTCACATGACAGTGGCTTAAAAAACCCAGATATTTATTTCTTGCTAATCCTACGTGTCCATTGTGGGTGGGATGGGGGGGGGGCTCTGCTCATCATGACCACGAGAGGACCCTGGTGACAGAGCAGCTATCACGCCTGGGGAGAGGAGAGCTCTGGTGGGCTTTGTACCAGGCATTACATGCTCAACAGGGGAGGGTACAATTATTTATGCCCACGCAACTCATTGCCCACAGCTAGCCACAAGGTACCACTTTCTATCCCCGCAGGGGGATGGGGAGACAGTCCCACCACGGGCTCAGAAGCGGGGAGATGTGAAAATATTTGGCACCATGGGGGTGTGAAGGGTGACAACTCTACCTCCACCTCCCTCTTCCTGCCCCCTCCCACCCTGCCTGCACCGGGGGCCTCACTGTTTCAGCAGGGTGGCTGGGTTGTGCTTCTTCCCTTTCACCCCAGGGGGGCTTGGTGGATATAATTATCCCAAGAGACTGGGGGTCAGCAGCTCAATGAATTGATGGGGATGACAGAGCCTGGAAGCCACTGGGCTGGGATTTGAATCCTGATCTGTCTGGCTCCAAGCCCAGTCCTCTTCTCCCTGAACCTTGGCGCCCCTCAAGACAGGTGCCCAGGCAGAGGTGAGAAGGCCCCCCGAGATGGAGGAGCTGCAGGAAGATGGCCTGGCCGGGTGGATGTGGGAGAGGGGAGGCGAAGGGAAAGGAGGAGGAAGAGCAGGAGGAGCTGAGGTGGGAAAGGATGGTCCAAGGCAGATGTGGATTTTGGCATCAGATAGACCTGAGCTTGAAACCCAGATCTGCCATTTTCTAGCAGATTTTAAAATTTGTTTAACTTCCCCTCCTGTGTTTAAGGGAAACCACACCTCATAAGGTTGCTGTGAGGTTCAAAGGAAACCAGGCAAGGCAAACGCATGGTGGAGGGGCTGACGTTCCCGATGCTCAGTAAGAGATATCAACACTGGCCTCCAGATTGTGAATGTTTCCCTTGTGCCCTCTGCTGATCAGTCTGCATCAACTAAGTCACCAAATCCTCAGGACAAGCCCCGATGAGGTTCCATTGTTACACCCATTTTATAGATGAGGAATACAGAGATGTTGATACCCGAGGTCAGGTAGCTGTCTCTGTCTTGCCACCTACCTGCAGCCCTGCACTTTTCATTTTGAGCCTCAGAGCCTGAAAACTGAGCTCCGGGTTAAGGCAGCACGTACAGACCCCCAGCACTCTGACGGTCCCCCTCTTCACTCTACCTAGTCTCGAGCCCGCCCTCAAACAGCCCCACGTCCCCAGAGAGGAGCCACTTCATTACAAAAGGCCCCTCTCCGCGGCAGCAGAACAGGAGGCCAATTAAAGCCGTGGGTTTCAGCATCGCTTTGGAAATCGATGCGCCGCGATTGCGAATCCAGCCTCCGTCGGCTGTGGCCTGATTTTAGCCGGATCTTTGCAGCTTCTCACCAGGCTCTTCCGCCTCCGTGGACTGGCGCAGAGGTTCCGAGAGCATCATTGATCTTTTGACTAAAGTGTCCTCGTGAAATACAAATCTGCTGCTTCTGGGACAGCTGTCTGTCGTGGCAGCACAGAAGAAATGCCACCGGGACAGCAACACCCATAATTTCATGGAAAACCGCCCTCTTGAACCGTGCCCGCCCACCCTCCCCTGCCTTGACCGTGGCCTCCGAGCTCAGTCCTCGAAATCGATGCCTCTTACTGTTTCCACTGCGGCACAGAGCGATGGGGAGCCGCGGGTAGGGCGCTGAAGACATTTCCAGTCCCGAGCAAGTTCCCTGTTAGGGGGCCCTGGGCCTCCTGCAGGAGTTGGCACCTGCTACCTGCAGGGGGATCCCGTGCTTCGGGCGCTTAGCTGTGTAAGTGGCTAAGGAGGCAGCAGGGGTGGAGGGTTCTCAGAGGATCTGGAGCCCCGGGAAATGAAAAAATGTTTGCTGAGGCAGAAGTGGACAGGATGAGTGCGGGGTGCCTCCATCTTGCAGCCTGTTGCCTGCGCAGTGGGAGCGCAGGGAAGGTGGGAGGGAGGGAAGCAGCTGCCGTTGGGGACAGGTGTTCCTCTGGTAGAACCAGGTCCTTGGTTCTGATGTGGGGGAAGATCCTGAGGCTCCAACCACTTCACCTTAGAGATGGAGCCTCTCAGACTCAGGGAAGGAAAGGCGACCTGTTCCGCAGTCACCCCACAAATCACTGGCAGAAGGTGAGAGGCGGATGTCCCCAGTTAGATTTTCAGCTTCTTAAGGCGAGCTGTCCCTGTGCCCAGAACACTGAGGAAAGACTTTGGTTTCTCCCAGCCAGCACTGAGCATGCCCAACAGTGTGAGGTCTCAGCCATGGGCTATATCTGTCCCCACAGTCTGATTTGGGACATAAAGTTTTACTGGAACTGGTTTGTTTACCTATTGTCCCAGGCTGCTTTCACTCTACTGTTGCAGAGCTGAGTAGTTTCAACAGAGATAGTGTGAGCTCCAAAACCTAACTACAGTCTGTACTTACAGATTGTAATTAAATATTTACAATTAAATATTAAGCACTGTCATTAAACATTTATAATTAAATATTATAAATATTTATAATTAATTACAATTAAATATTCAAAATATTTAAATCTGGCCCTTTATGGAAAAAGTTTGCTGACCCCTTGTCTAGACACTTGCCAGAAGGGAGCTTACACATAATTACTGTAATGGTTTTATGTACACTTTAATATTATTATTAAAAGGCAGATGCTTGTTTTCACGTGGAGTCTGACACGGAATCCCCCAAATCTGAGATCGGCAGAGGCAAAGCTTCTCGGACTGCAGCGGGAGGGGCTGAACTTGCCCGCTCCCGGCCCCCAGGAACAGTTGCCAGATAAGATATAGGACACCCGATTCATTTGAATTCCAGATAAACAGCAAATAATTATTTTAGTATGAGTTTATCCCAAATATTGCACGGGCATACTTACACTCTAGACATGTTTCACTGTTTAACTGAAATCCAAACGTAACTGAGAGTCCATCTTATGTTTTTATTTGCTCAATCTGGCAACACGACTTTTGAGCCACTTCAGAGGAAGCAGCTCAGTGAAAATCTTTAGCCTCTGGAACAGATTTCAAACTCAGCCCGGCATTTCGGGTCTGTCCTTGGCCAGACTCTGCAGCCCCATCCTCTCACCCACCCTGTTCCTGGGCTCTGCGGCACCTCCTGGCTTCCTGCCCTGCCTCTGTGCCTACGCCTAGGCTATTCTCCCTGCCCAGACCACCGCCACACACCTTGATCCCAAGCGCAGCTTTTCCTGCTGGCCAGAGCTGCAGAATCACTTCTCTCGAGATGTCAGGCTACAAAGTCGGCAGTTGCCGGTAAACTGAGTCCTGGAAGCAGCAGATTCAGAACTCCTGACTTAGAGCAGGGATTCACAGATAGGAGTATTGGCAAAATCATGGGCACTTTTAAGCCACTAGTCAGATTTCTCTCTTTTTCTTCTTTTTGTGTCCTGAACACACATAGTTGAAGTCACATAAATCATCTGTGTCTACTCAGCGAGCCCTTCAAGGGCAGCCCTGGCACCTTTTTCAACTCTCCTCTGTCACTCCTGTCGCCGCCCTGGCGTGGAGCAGGTTCTCCATAAAACTGAATAAAAGACAGGAAGGGGAAGAGTGTTCAGGAGGCCTGGCGGGAGCAAAGCACCCGGGGAGGTGAGCACACGGCCCAGGGAGCGAGGGCCAGCGCCGCTCAGCAGGAGTGACACATGTTCGCTGCTCACTCGGATTCCGACTGCCCCTCTCTGGTTGCCTCCCTGAGCCTCTGTTTTCTCATCCGTAAAACGAGGATCCTGACCTCTCCCTCGCAGTGTTACTGTGGACAACAAAAGAGAGAATGTATTGGGTTGAATGACGTAAAGTTGTTGCTGTTTGACCATTTTGACTTACAAACTTGGCAATTTCTTATAGCTCACCCTAATGTGTAAATGTTAATGCCTTGCATGGTACCTGGCACAGAGTAGGTGCTCAATTAACAAAAGCCCTTATTATTAAGGGTAACTACAGGAGGCCCAGCCTGCTGGCCAGGGCAAGTTTCTAGAGAATCCCAAAGCTCAAGTAATGGTGATCCCAGGAGGCTGGCGTCCCTCCGCAGCCCTGACTGGCCCTTCCAGGCATGAGCTGTGCTTTTTGAACAGTGAAGGGGCATGGCTGTCCTGTGCCCAATGCTAACGCATGTCCTGTCCCGGCTATTAACCTTCCCCTGCTGGTCCACCCAGGGCCTGGCGTCATCTCAGGTGGCACCAAAGAGCCTGTGGCCTGAGAAGCACAGAGGATTTCCAAGGTGTCGCCACGGAGAAGCTGCTGGTGGCATCTTGGGCCGAGGCCTGAGGGGCTTCTGCCTGCTGTCTCCCTAGGGGATTCTTTCCTTTTCCTTTCCGGAAGGTCAGAGCCTTTCACTGGTAACTGGTCTCCGGCCAGGTTAAAGTGGGAACAGATTTCTGGAAGGCAGACCTAGGTAGGGGCCCTGAGCTCCAGGGCCGCCTCTGCAGAGGGGAGGCGAGGAGGTGGGGGGCTCCATGTGGGCCTGGTTACTCCATTACTCTGGATTACCTTTAAATGGGGCAAAATTACCCTCCAATCCCCTTTGTCTGCATTCAGTGCTTCTCAGAAAGGGCTCCTTGACGTCTGGGGTGGGGGAAGAGAAGCAAGACATAGTAATGTTCAGCAGAGACCACAGGATGCAGAAGTCTCAGCTTTTGGAGCTTCTTAATGTCCCTGCAAATGGAACCTGTGGGGTGAGAAGGCAGGCCGGACGCCAGCCCTCCTGTAGAAGGTGCTCCTGGGTTCTCCCACGTGTCCCCACTCTGCGGTGAGGGACGCAGAGGGGGCCTAGGCCCTCATGTCCTCCCTGCACTCATCCCCCTAGCCCTGGCCACAACAGGCAGAGGGGGTTGCACCTCCCCTTCCCTCATGGGCAGCTTTGGCAGCTTTGCCTTCTCAGCCCCTGTGGCCTTCCTGTCCCTTGTCATCCTTCCCGTCCCCTTGTCATCCTTCCTGTCCCTTTTTGATCCTTGGGCCTCCTACAGAACAGGTCCCTCAGCCTGAACAAATGCGCCTCCTCTCTCCCCTTCATTCCCCACCACTCAGAGGTGTGAACATTTGGATTGGGACCAGGAGGCAGTCCCTGTAAGGAGGAAAGTCTGGGAAACACAGGGCCACTCCATACGCATGGTGCCCTGGACGGTGATCACCGTGATGACTTCCTCAGGAGAAGCCCCCGGGAGTGGACGTGTTGCACCCAATGCTCTTAATGCCCATGACTGGGCTGCATCTACCGTAGGTTCATGATGTGACCATAGGCAAAAACTTCACCTATCCGTGCCTCAGTTTCCTCACCTGGAAAATGGGAAATTTAATAGTATCCACCCTCCTTGTGTCATGAAAAATCAAAGTGTTTACCAATTGAAGTGTCCAACCCATAGGAAGCACTCAAGACATTTTAGCTACTACTACTGTTATTTTATTCTTCTTCTTACAGTGCCTCCAGAAAAGTTGTGCCAAGTTGTGTGATGGACGGTGGATTCTGAAACATCTCCTAAGTGTGTTGGACACAGAAGTGATGAGATCGAGTGAGCTGGCTCCCTGTCCTGGGTCGTCTCCTGACACCGCGTGCGAACTTGCTGCGTCCTTGTGCCTCTTTCTGAGTCACCGTGTTTTGATTAGTTGAATGAGCTTATGGTCGTATGTGATCACTGAAATCCCTTTCAGGTGGTGAATTTATGAACGGAAATGTCCAGAGAACAAGACGCTCCTTTAAATAGAACAGATAGGCCTTTTGCAATCTTTCAAATGACTCAGGAAAACTTGTCAGATGAGGCGAAGATAAACCTCAGCCTGGTTCATGATATATTCTGAGTTATTTTGGGTCTGCTGTGCTTCCTGCATACTCACTTGTTAATTTCATAAGCATTTATTGGAAAGCATTATGGGCAAGGTTAGGGTTTGGGGAAACAGAAACTCATTCAGTCATTCACTCTTCCACTCACTGAACACATGGTTCTAGAGTCCCAGCTCTGTGCCAACTGCTATTTTGGGCACTGTGGAAAAGACAGATGAATGCCCTGCAGTAGCTCGCATTCTGGAGGCGGAGGCAGGTAACAAACAAGTATATCAATAATGAGACTCATTTCAGGGCATGCTGAGGGCTATTAGGCAATAGCTGAGACTGATGTGTGGGACCGAGGCCGGATGCTGTGGACAGAGGGGAAATACAAGATAGAATGATCAGGGAGGGCTTCTTGGAGGAGGTAACATTTGATCTCAGACCTGAACAATGAGAAAGAGCCAGCCATGGGGAGACTGGGGGGCAGAGAGCTCCAGGCAGAGGAACAGCACGTGGGAAGGGCGGGAGGTGGACACCAGCTGGGCATGAGCTAAGAATTCAGAAAATCCTGGCATGGCTGGAGCACGCTATGGCAGGGAGAGCAGTAGGAGATGGGGTCAGAAGTAGAATTAAAAGTGCTTAGCCTAGTGCCCAGCACATAGTAGGTCCTTTATAACTGTTACCTATTATCACGTTGCTGAAACCTGCCCTGGGTATAGGCAGCATGGGATGAGAGAGAGGAGACCAGTTTGGAGGATCTTGAGGTTCTTTCCGGACCCATGAATCTGTGAATAAGAGGCTCGAAAACAATTTGCTCATTTCAGCAGGGAAAACACTCTCGCTTCTGGTATTGCTTGTATTCTCAATTGGCTTAGCAAGACATTTTTTCCCCTAGCTAAAGCAAAGGTGCCCAGAATTATGAGCAGTTTTCGTTAGTGAGATTTTATTGTACTTCCAAAGACAGGTCTAAATTTCCCCATGAAAATGCAAAGATTAATTCAAGACTCAGAACTCCTTTTTTGAGGTTTGAAAGTATCTGACAGTAATCTAACATTAGCAAAATTGTGAATTCAGCAGAATTTCCTTTTTATACACTTGAAAACTTCTCTCATCTCAGCCCTCTATGAGGCCTAGAAAGTCCATCTCCCAGGGCCCTCCTGGCTGTCCAAAGGGCCCCCAGGTTGGCCTTGGTTCCCAAGGCCAGTCCTTTCTAGGACTTACAGGACTGGAACCAGAGTTAAAGGTCAGGGAGCCCATTTCACAGGTGAGGAAATCAAGGTCAAAGAGGAGTCAGTGACTTCTCCTGGATGCCTATTAGGAATATAATCTGGGACAAGGACATCTCCCCAAGACCTGTTAAACTGTAGCACACGGAGAGCAGGTACTCTTCTCAGATAAGCAAAAGATCAGTTCTACCAGTAACTGCAATTAATTAATTGCCATCCTAAAGACATTCACTGATGCCTACCATGTGCTAGGGAATGTGCAAGGCACCAGGAAAACAGGAGAATAAGATTAAATATCTGCTCTCAAGGTGGGTGGAGAGGGCTGTGAAGAGAGGCAGATCAAGCACAGTGTGCCGGGGGAGCCACTGAAGGTTTGCCAGAGGAGGTGACAGCTCAGACTGTGATGGGTCTGGTGTGCAGGTGGTGAAGGGAAGGCGTCCCGGGCGTAGGGAACACCTGAGCGAGACACGGAGCTACAGTGAGACAGAGCGCAGCATTCCGCACTCAGGACTGCAAACATTCAGGTGCCAGAGTGCAGAGCGCAGGAGGGCTGTACCTGGAAGGGGCTGGACGCGCGGATCGTGAAGGCATTGGAATGCCTGGCTAGGTGCCAGCACCCTCTCCTCCCTCCTCTCTCCGCGCTGCCAGCAGCCCTGGATTCTTTTGTTGTTCCTGCCTCACTCTCTGAGGTTTCGGTTGGGCTGTCAATCAGTGACCTCCCTTTCCATGCGGGAGTGAGCAAGTGACCCAGAAATGACCAATCACAGTACCCCATCTGGGTGGCTACTGTGATTGGTGCAGAGGTAGACATGAGGCTCAGGCCAAGCCAATCAGAGCCCCTCTCTGGGGGTTTCTGAATGGGTGCTGGGTGGGAAAGGCCTCTTTCCTCTGGGTCCACTGGCTGGGTGCCTGAATCTGGTGCTTTTTTGGGCTGTAGCGTCTCCACCCTTTGGCCGTTTGGAAGAGAGGATGGGCTGGGTTTTTGACCTTGTACTGTGCCCACGTAAACGGGCTTCACGCTCAGGTCTGGAGGAGTGTGGAGCCTGCATGATTGCATAGGGTGCTCACCCGGAGCAGGTGCCCCTGCACCCACGTGCACCCCTGGCCGCCCCCAGCCCTTCCTGCCCCAGCCTCCGCCTTTCAGACTCTTCTCTAAGTAACGGCTTTCCTTCACCTCCGCTGCGGTGCTCTGAAGCTCTGCTGCGCTGGAGGAACTGGGACACCTCCACGGCGCGACATGGTTCTCTGGAAGCCCAGACGTCTCAATTATTCATCAGGCAGACTTTCCCCATCAAAGGGCCGGAAATTCTGGAAACTTTTTCCCCAGTCGCCTGCTGTGAGCGTCTCAGGTCCTCCTGATTTAGTGAGCTGGGAAGAGGAGTGAGCCTGCCGCTCCCGGAGGCAGATGGGCTGGGTGGCTGTAAAGCAGGCGGGGAGGAAGGCTGACCTGGTTTGGGCGGCTATGTGGGGCTGGCCTTCCGGGACTCTCCCCGGGGCTGGGTGAGGAGTCAGGGCAGGAGCAGTGGGAGGTCTGGGTACTGCTGGCACTTACCACTGGTGGGCAGGGCTGAGTGAAAGCCTGTGTGGAAGAGACTGGAGTCCTGCCCTTGGCTGTGTCCATCTGCGTGTGGTCCCCACGTGAGGGAGGCTGGGTCTTCCTCAGCAGCTCTGGTCTCTGTGAATCCCAGGACTTCATGACACCCTAGATCTATTTTTATCAAGTTTATTAACGTTCAATTTTATTTTCATTAACTTTAACAAGTTTATTAATGTTCAATTTTTACTCACCTGATGATGATGACTTTGCAAGCCTGGCTCATGGAAATTGGGAGCTGGAAGAGGCCTTGGAAGTCATAGAGTGTAGTCTCTTCAGAGGGTCCCCCACACCTTGCGAGAGGGTCCCATCCCTTTGCACAGCATTTGAGGCCTTTCCCATGCTGGTCCCCAGGACACTTCCAGGCCTACTCTGGCCATAACAGACATTTCCAGAACATGTTATGAACCTGCACTTCTCTGGGCCTTGGCTCTTGTGTCTTCCCTGTCTGGGATACTCTGCCGTCCGCCCAGCAGGGCAATTCTAAGCCTTCCACCAAGAGTAGATCAAGTGCCTCCTCCCTGGCTCCTTCCCGGATCCTACCAGGCAGCACTAACTGCTCTGTCCCCATCTCCCACTGAGATGTCAGCTCAAATGTCTCCTCAGAAAGACCCTCGGTGACCCACGCTTTGATGGGCACTGCATATCCACCACCCTGGAGTCGGACTCTGATGTCACCCTGTTTTGATCTCTTCTCAGTGCCTGTCCCTACCCATCTTGCCGATGTGTTGCTTACCTGCCTCTTCCTGCCTCCCTCCTCCAGAACATCGGCACTGCGGCACCCCAGGCCACACGGGCCTGGACACAAGGGGCTGTGGCTGTGTCTTGGTGGGATGAGTGAGTCTGAAGCTGGGCCTTTCTCCAGCACCCCAGCCCCTCTCCCTTGACTGTTCCTGAATGATTTGCACTCCTAAGCAGAACGGCCCCCACCTGCCTCCAGCTGCCCCTGCCGCCGCCGTGACTCTCTGGGCAGCGCGAGGGGTGCGGAGCCTGCAGGCAGGACAGGCCTCTCCTGTGAATTCTATGGCTCTTCTTTGGGTGCCTAATAACAGACACATTTTGAGAGTTTGGAGAAGGAGTGCTAGGACCAGTCAAGTGGATAAATCACCTTTTTTGTTGTTGTTGTTGTTAATGGGCCAAACATGGTTTACACAATAGCCTGTGACAAACGCATCTTCAGGGGACGATCTGGCAGGAACCATTCTTTTTTTCCAAAGGGCACCACGGCCCTGGAAGAAATAATGACAGCTTTTTACGGATTCTAATTATTCTCCGGCGCTGACAGGCCGAAGAGTGAGAACTGCCACCGCTCAGTGCTCACGTGTGCACCCAGCGGGATCTATTCTTGGGTCTCCAGGTAGGCGTCCTGCTCCCAGGGGTGGCCTGGTATGTCCAGTTATGTCCTCGAGGTTTCTCCCTCCCTCCCGCCCACACAGTCTCCGAGGGAATAGGGTGTGGGAGGCCCCTGCGAGCCCAGGGCTAGGGACGCAGCAGTGGCTCTTTCCTCCTGCAACAGCTCTGGGGAATAGTCGGGGAGGCTTCAGCGTCTCCCAAATGTGTCCGACAAGCTCATGAGGCTGGGGGCTCAGTGGTTAGAGATCAGGGTATGAGGCTGTTGCTCAGTAAAGAAATAAGACCCTCAGCCCCACCATCCACCTGATGCCTTGATCATCGTGATGGGGGAACAGAGGCCAATATGGGAGTGTTGAAGGCAGAATGATGCTGAGGCTGAGTTCTAGAATTTGTCGGTGCCGAGCTGTCCGTGGTAGGGACAGGCTCACTCATTTGGAGCACCTGCTGAGGGCCAGGCACAGCACTCGGCCTTGGCATGTGTCACCTCACTGAAGGTTTCACCAGCCCTGTGAAATAGGTGGTCGCCCATTTCCCAGGTGAGAAAAGTGAGGCTCAGAGAGATTAAGCAACTTGCCCAGCATCCCACAGCTAATCCCTCTTCCACAGAAAAACTGGCCAATCTGGAAAAAGACACCCAAACATCTTGGCTTCCACACAAGCCAGAGCTGTCCCAACCCCGCTGCCTCCTACCCCTAGTGCTGGAGGGTGAAGGGGGGATGCAGGGCAGGACAAGGGACCTTTGTTGGGTTATGCTCATTGGGAGATGATGGAGGACCAGTGACATCACTGCCTGCCCTGCCCCATGTCACACCCCAATAGGGAGACTGAGGCAATTAGATGGAGAGGAAGGGTGAGGACTAAATTGCTGGGATAGTGCCTAGTGGCCCTGTCCAGATGCAGGCTCACAGAGCTGCAGGACTGATGTGCTTCCTGCCATTCCTGTCCAAGGCAGCTCTTCCCAGGCTGGTCTGGAACTCCTGATCTCAGATGATCCGCCCGCCTCGGCCTCCCAGAGTGCTAGGATTACAGGTGTGAGCCACAATGCCTGGCCTGAACAGTTCTTTTAAATTTATTAGATCCTGAAATTATTTAGAAAAAAAATGTGGAGTTACAAACCAAAGTTACAGTAATACTATTTTCAACTAATACTTTCTATAAAAATATTTTTGTCTCTTAAATTACATAGAAAATAAAAAGTGAAGCTCCAAGCCACTGTCACAATAACACTAGCTTTTATAATTGCCCATATCTTTACCTTTATTGATATTTTTATTTCTTTTTATGGCTTCCAGTTACTGTCTGGTGTCCTTTCATTTCATCCTGCAGGACTCCCTTGAGCATTTCTTGCAGGACAGGTCCAGTGGTAACAAACGCCCTCAGCTTTTGTTTATCTGAGAATGTCTTAATCTCTCGAACGACAGTTTTGCCAGATACAGGATTCTGGATTAACAGTTTTTTCTTTTAGCACTTTGAATACGTCAGTGCCTTGCTTTCTGGCCTCCAAAGTTTCTGATGAGAAATCTTCTGGTATTCTTATTGCAGGTCTCTTGTATGTGACAAAGCACTTCTTTTTTGCTGCTTTCAAGATTCTCTCTTTGTCAGAAGTTTGATCATGATGTGTCTTGGTGTGGGTCTCTTGGAGTTCATCTTACTTAGAAGTCGTTGAGCTTTTGGATGTTTATATTCATGTCTTCCATCAAATTTGGGAAGTTTTCAGCCATATTTCATCAGATAGTCTCTCTGTTCCTTTCTCTCTTTTCCTTCTGAGACTCTCACAGTGAGTATGTTGGTCTGCTTGATGGTGTCCCACAGGTATCCTTTAGGATCTGTTCACTTTTCTTCACAATTTTTTCTTTTTGTTCCTCAGAATCAATAATTTCCATTGTTCTATGTTCAAATCCACTGGTTCCTTCTTTTGCTTGCTCAAATCTGCCTTTGAATCCCTCTAGTACATTTTTTTCATTTCAGTTATTGTACTTTCCCACTCCAGAATTTATTTTTGGTTTCTTTTTAGGTTTTCAATCTATTGATGTTTCCATTTTGTTCACACATAGTTGCTATGGCTTAAATATGTACCCCCCAAATTTTGTGCTTTGGAAACTTACTCCCCAAATTCATATTGTGATGGTATTTGGAGATGGGGCCTTTGGGAGGTAATTAGGATTATATGAGGTTGTCAGGGGGAGCCCTCATGATAGAACTGGTGGATTTATAGGGAAAGGAAGAGAGACCTGAACTAGCACACGATTCCCTCTCATCATGTGATGCCTTCTAATGTGATGCAGCAAGAAGGCCCTCACCAGATGCTAGCACCATGCTCTTAGACTTCCCAGTCTTCAGAACTGTGAGATAAATAAACTTCTTTTCTTCATAAATTATTAATGCCAATCTGTGGTATTCTGTTATAGCAACAGAAAGCAGGCCAAGACGGTAGTTTTCTTCATGTTCTCCACATATTCCTGTAGTTCTTTGAACATCTTTTAGACAGCTGTTTTAAAATCTTTGTCTAGTGTATCTGCCATCAGGTCTTTTTCAGGGACAGTTTCTGTTGATTAACTTTTTTCCTTTGCATGTTCCATATTTTCCTATTTCTTTGTGTGCCTTGTGATTTTTTTTTTAAACTGGATGTTTGATCTAATAATGTGTTAACTCTGGAATCAGATTTTCCTTCCCTAGGGCTTGTTGCTTTTTGAAAATTATTTTTGTTTATTGTTGTTGTTGTAGACTGTCTCTGTGTTAAGGGTAAGCCTAAGGTGTAAACTTACGGTCTCTTCAGTTATTTTATGAGCCTTTCTTTGGGCATGCATGGTCGCTTTCTAATTTCTCCCATATATGCAGTTTTTTTTTTAATATCCTAAGTTTTTACTATCTGGCTCCCAAAGGGGAAAAAGAGAAAAATGAAAAGAGGCCCTGGCCCTTTAAGTCCCCTGGAAGTCACTTTATCCAGAGGGGGAGAGGCTGGCAACAGTGGGGGAAGTGCAACAACAAGGCACCTGCCTCTTCGTGCTTCTATGATCAGAAGCAGCAGTTAGTGATCAGAACACAGATCCCTGATATCTGGAGGACAAGGTCCCTTTTTGCCCACTCTGACTCCCAAAAGCTGTGTGCAAGCTACTCTAGGAACACAGGCACAGCTGCTTTCCACGTGCTGAGAGGGGTGGGGGCAATGGATAGCCGCTGCTGAGTTAGAGCTAAAATTTACTTGAATCAATCACAATTTGCCATCTGCTATGGTTTGGATGTGGTTTATTTGCCCCACCAAATCTCATGTTGAGATATGATCCCCAGCCTTGGAGGTGGGACATGGTGGGAGGTATTCGGCTTCATGGGGGCAGATCCCTCATAAATGGCTTGGTGCCTTCGTCATGGGAGTGGATTCTCACTCTTAGTCACCATGAGAACTGGTTGTTGAAAAGAGCCTGGCACCTCCCTCCTCTTTCTCTCTTGCTTCCTCTCTTGCCATGTGATGCCGGCTCCCCTTCACCTTCTACCACGAGTGCGAGCTTCCTGAGGCCTTCCCCAGAAGCGGATACTGACACCCTGCTTCTCGTGCAGCCTGCAGAACAGTGAGCCAGATAAATCTTTTTCTTTATAAATTACCCAGCCTCAGGTATTCCCTTATGGCAATACAAACAGACTAAGACCCCATGCAAGCCTTCCTCTGGAAGTTGCAAGCCTTCAGTAGGCTTCAGAGTTCCAAAATGGTTTATGTCAGACAGATTCTGCTAGTGCAGTTATTGTCTAGGTGGGAGACAGATTCCCGGTACTTCCTTCTCTGCCATCTTCCAGCATGCTCATGTTTAAGCTCTAAGTTTGGGGATAGCTTTTTTGTTTTCGGTTTGTTTTTGCAGCAAAAGCTAACCGATACACACGTGCAGGAGCCAAACTGAGGAGAGGGGTTGCCTTCTGTGCCAGGCTGGGAGTCTGAACTTCATTACAGGGACTTCAGTGCAGGCTTTGAACCCAATGGCCTGAGTTTAAATCCTAGCTCTGCTACCTATCAGCTGTGGGACAACCAGTGGGTAATTTCAGCTCTCTGTGCCCTGGTTTTCTTGTCTATTCTACGCAGACGGTGAATAGTACCTGGGATATGGTAAGCGCTCAGGAAATACCGGCTCCTGATTGCTGCCCTCACGTTGCGGTTGCTGACGACTGTATCTGAAGACTCTACGGCGCTGGCCCATGTCAGCTGACTCAGATCTCCAGGGCCAGATGAGGTCCTGAGTGTGACCCCTAACTATCTGATATATGTTGTTGTCAGGCCATCCCATGGGTCTCGTGACATCTGTGCTCCTAACCCTCCAGCCCTCTCCAGCCTATCCAGATGAGATATCCTTAGAATATCGAGATATTCTGGTGGGGAAGGGGCTTTTCTGTCTCTAACAGCTGAAGCTGCTTGGTTTTAAAATAAGCATGTGCACCATGCACAGCGCTCCAGGGAGAACATAATTCCACACGCACATGAGGCAGTGGCCATATTGTTAGGTTGTTTCTCTAAATGCCTGGAGGCCTTTGGGTAATGAATTCATTTAAATGGAGCATCAGAGAAATTAGAGATGACACCAGTGTTCCTACGACAGGCTGTTTGGCTTTGTGAGAAGTTAGTAAAGCATCAGGCCAACTCCAGTCACAGAGGCCCCCTAGTCTGCTCTGAGATGGGGCATTGAGACCCCTGGTCTCTGCTCGCTGTCCTCCTGCCTCAGAGCATGGGCATCCAAAGCGTGGGGACACTGAGCAAGAGGGGAGGGGTCAGTGCTCTGAAAGGGGCAGAAGGGAGTGATGTCAGAATTAGGGGATGTGATCTTCTCATTTCATCCTTACAGTTCAATTGTGAGGAAAAGCATATTATTTATCCCATTTTACAGATGAGGAAACCAAGGCTCAGAGAAATGAGGCAACCTATCCAAGGTCACAGGGCCAGTAGGTGACCATTGATGTTGACAGCAGTTGTCACCAATGCAAACTGTCCCTGGCCCTGTGCTAGGCCCTTTCCCATTCATGACTTGGTCTATCTCTCACCATAGTCTTATAGGGCAACAATTACAACTCTCTAATCATAAACTAATAAACCGAGGCTCGGGATCACTGAGCTCAGCATGATACAGGATTTTACCCTTTTTTTTCTTTTTTCTTTTTTTTTCTTTTGAGACAGAGTCTTGCTCTGTCACCTCAGCTAGAGTGCAGTGGCATCATCATAGTTCACAGCAACCTCAAACTCCTGGACTCAAGCGATCCTCTTGCCTCAGCCTCCCGAGTAGCTGGGACTACAGGTGCGTGCCATGATGCCCAGCTAATTTTTCTATTTTTAGTAGAGACGGGGTCTCACTCTTGCTCAGGTTGGTCTCGAGCTCCTGACCTCAAACGATGCTCCTGCCTAGGCCTCCCAGAGTGCTAGGATTACAGGAGTGAGCCACTGCTCTCGGCCTTTTCCCTATGTGTCTCTGATAGCAAAGTTCACATAACTGATGTTTCCCATGTGTCTTTATTCTCCTTTAAACTTATTGATGAAAACCACAGACCTGTTTGGCAGTGATACCATAGCCTCACTCCTTGGAGGCCCAGAGCAGGCTCCTAATCTGGGCTAAAGGGTAAATGGGGCCTGGGAGAGTCAGAATTGTCCTGGCCCAGTTCTCCAGAGCAGGAGCTCCAATGGGGATTTGTAGCTGATACCTATGTGCCCTTAAATTACGTGCATTTCCCTGAATTGCTGGAGTGTGCAGACATCCTGAGGCACCAGCTGAGTCGTGGCTCTGGTGATGATGATAACGTTAAGTAACAGCCACGAGCAGAGTGACAGCTACTTTGCTGAGTGCCTGCTGTGGAGAGGATGGACATCACAGAGTGCAGGTGCCCTTCCCACCGTCAGCCCACCTGGGAAAGTGACAGCATTTTCCCCACACCTTGTGTGCTTGTATGTGTGTGTATGTGTATGTGCATGCGTGCTACTTCCTGTTTGAAAACTACCAGCCATCTGCCCCATGGAGAAGTGGAATCAATGTGTGCCTTGTTTGGGGCACAGGGTCAGGAAGTGCCAGGAGGATGGACAGTGCGGGCTGTGAGCAGCCTGGCTAGGGAGGAACCCTGGCTGTACTTTTTCCAGCTGTGAGGTGGAGAAGTAACTCCATCTCTCACCTCTCAGTTTCTTCATCTGTAAAATGGGGGCAGTAATGGTCCCTACAACATAGGTTGCTATGAGGACAAAATGGTTTAATACAAGTAAAGTGCTATTCACAGGGCCTTGCATTTCTGAGTGTTCAATGAATGTTAAGAAGAATTCTGCCTCCAGCCAAGAGGGAATAACAGGGACCAGACTTACCTGCCTGAAACAAATAAAAAGCAGATGAAATATGCAACAGCAATTTCCAAGACATTAGGCAGGCAGCAAAAGATAGTGATCCCTGAGGGATGGGAAAGAGCCCTGTGATTTCCTGAGCTTACTGCCTGAACTGAGAGTGCAGGCCAGGGGCAGCGACAGGAGACCCGGGGGGAATCTGGCTGCCTTCCCAGGTTGAGGAAGCTGGGCTGGACTATGGTGAAGATGAGGCAGCTGGAGCTGCCAGGGCAGATGAGCGAACTGGACAGAGTGACAGCACTGGGATTTGCAGGGGCCCACTCAGGTCTTCAGCCGAGCACTGAGGAAACTACCCAGAGCTGAAAAACAGCCAAAAAGGTTTAAGGGAACAATCTTGAAACTCAAACTGTTTCCACTCCCACCAGTCAGAGTGGAAAAACAAACAAGTCATGGGACACCGGATATTCATAAGCATCTCACTTCAGAAGCGGGAAACATTGGCCCTAGATTAAATAAATGATGCTTTGTTCGTATTTAACAAGCTTAAAAGCAATACTTAAAAGACTGTGTCCATGCTACTTAACCATGCCCCAGAACAAAATTTGAGAGTATTAATGAAAATACAAAGCTATCAATTAACCTAAAAGGCAAAATTCACAATGCTTAGCATTTAATCAGAAATTTCTAGGCAAGCAAAAAATCAGGAAAATATGACCTATAGTGAGTATAAAAATCAAACAGTCAAAACTAACTTAGAATTAACATAAATTATATAATTAGCAGACATGGACAATAAAAACAGTTCAGAGCCATGGAAGATATACAAAAGACCAAAATCAAACTTGTAATTTTCTAGAGATGAAAATTACAATGGACGAGATGACAATTATACTAGATAGTTGTAATGGCAGATTAAACATTATAGAAAATAAGATTGGCCAAGTTGATGACATACAAATACAGATTATCCAAAATGAAACATGCAGAGAAAACGAATAATATAAAAAAGTGAACAGAGCATTGGTGAACTGTAGGGAAGCTTCCAGCTTCTTGTTATGCATGTCAACAGAGCCCCTGAAAGGGGATGGGGATCACAAATCTATTTGGAAAAGTAAATGGCCAATTTTTTCCCAAATTTGATGACCACTATAAATCCATAGATCTAAGAAGCTCAACAAACTTCAAGCCCAAACAACATGAAGAAAACTATACCGAGGCATATCATAATAAAATTTCCTAAAGTCAATGATAAAGAGAAAATCGTAGAAGCAGCTGGAGGAAAAAGATACATTATTTACAGAGGAACAAAAACAAGGAAGACCGCAGAGCTCTCATTAGGAACAATGCAAGCCAGCGACAGTAGGGCTATACTGTCTGCAGACAGCGAAAATAGTTTTCACAATGAAGGCACAATAAAGATGTTTTCAGAGATACAGACTCTGTAAGAATTCATCACTAGATAATGTGCACCATAAGAAATGTGAAAGGCAGGCAGAAGGAAAATGTTACCAGATGGAAATAGGGATGTAGACATCTAGGGATAAAAATCTCTGAAAATGATAACTATATGGGTAAATACAAATATACGTTTTTCTCATTTAAATACCTTTAAAAGATAATTGACTATTTACTATTTATTATGTAGAAGTAGATACATGACAACTTCAGCACGAAGACTGGGAGGTGCTGTTATTCTTACACTAAACATGAAGTGGTATAATGCCACTTGAAAGTAGGCTGTGATAAGTTAAAAATGTATACTATAAACCCCCAGGCAAAAACCAAAATAACAAAAGAATTATAACTAAGAAGCCAACAAAAGAGAGAGAATTATAAAAGTCACCCAATTAATCAAAAAGAAGCCAGAAAAAAAAAGGAAAAAGAAGCAAAGAACAGATGGAAGAAATAGAAAATAAATAGAAATATGGTAAATTTAAACCCACCCATATCAGTAATCACATTAAATGTGTCCAATTAAAAGGCAGAAGTTGTCATACTGGATAAAATAGCAAGATCCAGTTTTAGGGTGCCCTGCAAGAAACCCACTTTAAATATAAAGACAGAAACAAGTTAAAAGTAAGGGATAGAAAAAGATATACAATGCAATGCCAATCAAAAGAAAGCTGGAATGTCTATTAATAACAGATGAAATAGACTCCAATGTAAACAATATTATCAGGGATAAAGAGGGTCATTTAATTATGATAAAGGTGTCAAATTATTGAGGCTCTATCAATCCTAATGTTTACAAACTTGGTAACGGAGGTTTAAAATTCATGAAGGAAACTGATAAAACTGCAAGGAGAAATAAACAAATCACAATTGGATTTGCAATACCTCTCTCTCAATAATTGAGAGAACAAATAGAGAATGAAGAAGGATCTGGAAGACTTGAACAACACCAACCACAAACTCAACCTAATTGGCATTTACAGAGCATTCTACCCGGCAGCAGCAGAATATATATTCTTTTCAAGGGCACACACAGCATCTATCATGGCAGGTGATATACCATCTCCTGGTGCCAGGACTGCTCTGCCTCCCTGGGGTGCTCCCCTGTGTTGGGCCCTGGGCTTCTCACCAGGGAGTGGAGGGCAGGCTGTGCCCAGGAGGCTGCGGTGAGCTCTCTGTCACCCCCAGCCCTACACTGGGGAGCCTCTGCCCACCTGGGGGCCCAGCAGGAGGTCTGCAGGCTAAAGTGTCACCCTGTGAAGTTGCCGAGCCCTGTACCAGAGAGGCTGTGGCTTATTTTAAGTCACACAAAGTAAGTTCACTAACTATAATAGAATTAAGTTAGAAATCAATAACAGAAAGATATCTAGAAAATACCCAAATATTTGGAAACTAACTAGAGTTTCTAAATAATCCATGGTCCAGAGAAGAAATCCACAGGGAAATGATGAAGTATCTTGAACTGAACGAAAATTGAAAAGTAACACATAAAAATGTGTGAGATGCTGCTAAAACAGAAGTCAGAAGAAAATTGTACACAAACGTTCAGAACGATTTTGTTTGCGATAGTTCCAAACTAGAGACAACCTCAATGTTCGTCAACAGAGTCATCGATGGATAAACTGATTGTGGTGTATCCATACACGGGAATGAAAAAGAACGCACCATTGGTACATGTAATGATACGGATAAATCTCAAAATAATTATTCTGAGTGAAAGAAGCCAGACAGTAAGATGACCTATGGTATGGTTCCATTTATATAAAATTCTAGAGAGTGCAAACCCATTGCAGTGGGGTCGGTATTACCTTTGTAGGTCAGGATTACGAAGGGTGGCAAGAATACTTTTGGGGGTGACGGGTGTTCATTATTTTGATCGTGATAGCTTCACAGATGTATAGATACGTCAAAACTTATCAAACTGTTCACTTAAGTGTGTTCAGTTTATTGTAGGTCAGTTGTATCTCTATAAGGCTGTTAAAAATAACTCTCAGCTATTTTTAATCATTTGTCTCAAGGCTAGAGCTAAAAGCGGTTACAATTTTTTACTTTTTATTTTTAAGTAAAATATGAGGGTGGTTCTATTAGTACCCGCATTGTTTAAAATAAGGATGCTTCTGCAGAGTAAAGTGACTACTGCACTGTCACAAGGCCAGGAGGTGACGGAGCGAGGGTCTTATCCCAAGTCAATTATACTCCGGAAACCAGGCAGCTGAGATCTGGGGTGGAAATGCCAAATCTTATCCTGGTCACTGTATTAGACCCACATCACAGTGACATTTGCAGGGAGCCTTGGAAAGTGAAGAGATTTCTTTCCTGGAAAAACTTTGTGTGGGGGGTGAGAGGAGAGGCTCAATGTTCTTGGAGGGGGCAGTTAGAATCCCGAGTGGCACATCTGAGTGGAAGGAAGCAGACATCTGTTATCCATGTGCCATGTGTCACTTAGTCATTCATGGTGGTTGAGAAGGGAGAGGTGCTAATTCGCACAGAGGGTGAGGTCCCCCTGGGTCACAGAGCCAGCCCATGCTGGAGCTGGGCTTCCCGCCCAGTTTTGTCCCTCCAAAGTCTGTGGCCTTCCTCCACCCCTCTGTCGACCCCAGCTTCATCCCTTAGCCTCCGTTGCAATTCTGAGTTTTCTGATTCCGAGAATTCTGAAGTGGGGGAGGGGCCTCCGAAGGAAAGAGACAGGGACAAGTGTCCTCCAGCAGGAGGAACTGGCCCTTGAAGAGGCATGACAGTTAAGAGGCCCCAGCTGGGCTCAGCTCTAAGTGGGGAAGTTCTAACCTTAAGCACATTCCTTAATTTCTCTGGGCCTCAGCTTCCTCCCCTGTAAACTGGGGTGATCACACCCAGGTGGTGCTTCTGGGGCTCGGAGCAGGACGCACACTGCGCTCCAGCTGCACACGCCTCGGGGTCAGCGCCACCTCCTCAGAGAATGAGATTCTGATGCCTCCCTCCCCCTGCCCGCCGACCCCCGACCTAAACTTTAAGAACCACAGAAGGAAACTTGTTTATCTCAGGGCTTTGGTGCTGGGATGCAGGCAGATGGCACTGAGTTAGCAACCTGGCAGACACAGAAGGTTCTAGTCGCAATCAGCTCAAACAGCCCAGATCTTCCTCCCTCCTGGAGCGGGGTGTGAGCAGCCCTGGGAGCCCTGCCCGGTAGGAGCCCCTCCCCCTGCCCTCCTGCCCAGGCATGGGGCGGCCAGAGGCCCAGAGAGAGGGCTTGGGCCCAGGGGTCTCAGGAGGAGGCCCAGAGTGACAGGAATTGCCCATCACCACTGCGGAGGGACAGACACGGCCGCTGTGCTGTCCTCGGCTCACACTCTCCTCCGCGTGCAAGGTCTGTGCTGGGAAGTGGCTGCCCAGCCAGGGATGACATCGCCCAGCCCCCTGCACCTAGGTGGGGCTGCGGGACAGTTCTGGCCAGTGGCATGTGGGTGGAAATATGGACCTCTCTGGTTGAGGTGGTTAATCATCTGCCCCTCGCTCATGTCCCTTCCTTGGTGCCCCTGGAGGCTGCAAGTGCAGGTGACGTCATCTCCGATGAAGGAGCCTGGATCCCGCACCACCACTCTGGGTGGCGCCCCCTGGAGGTGATGCCCAGACCAGCAGCACCCACTTGGCCTTTGCCTGGGAGAGATCAGCTATTCCCGGGTAAGCACTGGGATGCGGGCTGTTTGTTACGTGCCTCACCATCCTGACCAATGTGGCTCAGTCCCACTCCTCATCCCTCCCTCCAGCAGGAGTTTATCAGGCCCCTCCGTGTGCCAGGCTCTGTGCTGGGCTCAGGGACATAGCCATGAACGAGACCCACAGGTCCCTGCTCTCACGGGGCTCTTGGATGCAGTTGGGGAAACACCCAAGCAAAATGAGTAAATGAGCAACAGCAAGGTCACTACATGATGTGAAAAGGGCCATGAAGGAAAAAAGATGCTAAGAAACCAGCGCCAGGTTTGGGGAGGGCGTGGTGGGAGGGGAAGGGCGCCAGGGAGGGAAGCCGGGAAGTGCCCAGGGAAGGAGGGAGCTGCAGGGCAGAGGAGCTCCCTGCAGAGAGGACAGAGGATAGCTTGATGCAAGTTACTTCACTCCATCCTACAACACTGGGGGGCAGGTGTTACTGTCCCCATTTTACAGGGGAGGGAACTGTCGCCTCAGAGAGATGGAGCTAAGGGGCCAAGTCACAGAGCCAGGAAGGGGCCCTGCTGGGTTCAGTCCTGCCCTTATGGAGCAGGGAGGGGCCAGGGCAGGAGTGGGGGAGAAGAACTTGGTGGCCTGGCTGGGCCAAGTGCCAACGTCCCGTGGGACAGCCTGGGAGGCCCCTTCAGTCCAGGGACATGACTGCAAAGGCTACAGAAGGTATCTTTGGGACCAGAAACACAGCCAGGGGCATGGGACAGGGCCAGGATCTGACCTGCGACCTCCTGGGCTGGGTGTACACCCTTGGGCAACACACTTAACCTCCCTGGGCCTGGGCTTCCTCATGTCTAAGTGGGGAACAGCACCAGCCCTCAGGCCTGGGGTGGGAGTGGTGGCAGGAGATGAGTCAGCACCTTCAGACTCGGGGCGCAGAGCCTGGGTCTCTGCTGTTGTCCTTCATCCCACAGGGGTTTACTGAGCTCTGACGACACACAGGCTCCGTGTCCCATGTTCTGCATCCATCCCCCAATTTCCCCAAACCTGGGACATAGGACAATTGTGCACTAGACAAAACACCAAGGAAGCAGGGTCCCTGTCTGTTCCCACTGCTCTGTCCCTGGCACCTAGGACAGTGCCTGACAGGCTCCAGGCATCCAGTACATATTTGTTGAATGAATGGAATATTCCCATTTTATAGACTAGGAAACTGAGCCCTGAGGAGTTCAAGGAATGTCTCAATGTGAGTGTCTCCCTTTCTCCCTTGGAGATGTGTCTGTGAGCATCAGCACCCCTGCAAAAGCCTTCTGTGCGTGGGTCACCCAGGAAACTCATTAAGGTGCAGGTTCGGAGTGTGGTCTGGGTGGGACCTGGTGTCCTGCATTTCCCACAAGCCTCCAGGTGATGCCCTTGGGCCAGGACCAGCCCCTGAGCTAGAAGCGGCCAGAATGCAGGACTCAGCTGGTCCGATTCCATGCTGGGCACTAGGTGGGGCAGTCCAGCGGCTTCCTGGAGAAGGAATCTCGGTGGGGTGTTGGGGGAGAGCGAGTTTCCGGGCAGAGAGGTTGAGTGTCCTCCTGCCCCGCTGGCGAGGCGGGGGGAGGCTCACACCAGCCTCATGGGGTGCCCTGCTCTCCCCAGGCCGAGACGCTGGGATCTTTCCCTGCCTTCTGCTGTCTGGGACTCAACTGCTTCAGCACGAAACGGCCATGTAAGGAATGCTCTGCCGCAGAACGCTCTCACAGCTATGCAGGGTGCACAGTAATTTGTTTCTGATTAAGCAAAATGCCAGAGGTCACCATGTGACTACTTTTAATATGGAATCTTTTCTCATGTCCTCACTCCTACAACCTAGTAATTGCCAATTTTCTTCTCTGCCTCTAGTTCTATTTGCGCATCTGAAGCAGGGGCCCTAGTCCCTGTACTGCTCTCCTCCCTTTTCTTTCTATCCACTATTTATGAGCCTCTGCTATGAGTTCACGGATGTTCTAAGCCAAGCGACACATCCTAGAGCTTCCTGTGCTGAGGGAAGGTGACAGGAGATCAAGATGTGACGCCACCTGCCCTCAGGTGTCTGGCTCCCTCATGGGACCCGGGGGTGGAGGTGGGGAGGGGTTAACAGGGGACTTTGCATCACTAAGCGATGACTGCTGTCCCGCTGCAGGGTCTCCTCTGTTAGTGGACTTGTCTCTCTAAGACAGACTCCAAAGAGCAAAAACCTGTCTCCCCGTAGACAGGTGCTCTTCACAGAGTCCTCACCTAATTGGCATCAGCAAACGCTTGAGAAAGAGAGGCAGGCTGGGATGTAAAGAAATCACCGACTCAGCTTCCTGGGCCTACCTCTGGAAAGCCGATCTGCACAGAGAATGGATGAGTCTCCCACCCACGCAGGCATCTGGCTCTCCAAACAGTCCCAGCTTCGGGACCCCACCCGCACACCAAGAATACCCCTCGCCAGCTGAGCTGATGTGTATTTTCATGCCCGAGTATTGTTTTGCTTTTGCAAGCTCTTTATGGGAAAATGGGCTGTCAACATGAGCTTCGGAGGCAGAGCAGGGAAGAGAAGCGGACTAATTTCCCCAGTTGTGGACAGAATCCGAGATTCTTACCTTCCCAGGCTGCTGCCCACGTCGGGATTTGCAATGGAAATCGCAGGCCCTCGGCTGGTGCAGTTCTCAGCTGATGAGACACTTTGCAGGGAGTGTCTGTGTGGCTGGGGGGCCCGCTGGCTGATGGAGTGGGTCTAACGGCCTCATCAGAGCCACTTGTGAGACCATCATCCCCCTCACAGCCGATGGGCAAGGAGGGAAAGGGAGTGTAGACCATCCCTCTTGTTTCCCAAAGAATTGTCCCCAACTCCGAGGCCAGGGTCATCTGGTCTTTGGGCATTTCCCCTCCAAGGTGGCCCTCCACTCTTGCGAGAAAGACAGGGGCCCTGACCGGGGCCTTCCAGGCCACGTGAGCTGTGGCCCTGCCACATCTCTGCTAGTCACCCTCTGCAGGCAGCCAGGTCTCCTTCCAGTTCCTCTAGCTCCTCTAACATGCCTACCTCAGGGCCTTTGCACATGAACCTCTATCTCTGTTTCCATCCCTATGACCTGTCCCCCCTGTCAACTTCTGAGGGCGGGAACCTTCTCTGCTCCACCCTCCACAGGGTGCCCCACATGAGAGCAGCACTGGGCATAGTAAGAGCTAAATAAAGAAATGGTAGGAATTGGCACCATTCATTGAAGTTTTCCAAACTAACCTTTTCAAAGTTGAAGATGTCAACTCCCTGGTAAGATAAATCAACGACTCATTAGCAGATTTTTGTTTTTAGGGAAACAAAAGCCACACCATCATTTCTTTGAGCAACATGGTCTAGTCCCTGGTACTTGAGTGCAGGAGATCCTTGGCAAGGAATCCGAGCAGGAGACGTGGAAAGAGATGATTTCACATGAATGGAGACTCACAAACCCGGGAGCATGTAAATATCTGGCAAAACTAACCACTCTTCTTGGGATGGAAATGGAAGGGACCTGAGATCACAGCGTCAGGATCTGAGATTTCCGAGAGCCACAGGAGGGGCAGAAAACACGAAAACGGCTGATGTGATCGCATGGGTGCCGGTTCACTCCACGAACAGGTTGGGATCCACAGTGAGGCTGAGTCACTTTACTAATAATTATTATTGTTTGCATTGTCATTATCTAGCTGACTTTATTGAACCACATACCGTGTGCCAGCACGGTGTCAACTCATCCATAAACATTTGCAGTTTATAGTTTGATCCAACACAGCAACCTTGTGAGATAAGTCCCATGAATATCCCCACTTTACAGATGGGGAAATAGGTTCTGAGAGGTCGAGTCATTCGCCCAGGTCCCATGGGAGCAAGTGGTGCCCACCCAGGTGCGTTGGACCCCAGAGCTTCCAGATGCCAGGCGGGACCCCCCTCAGAGCCTTGGTTTCCTCCTCTGTCCGGGGTAGGGAGGAGGGGAGGGGGACACATTTGTGGGGGTGCTTGGGAGTGCTGACAAGACACCCCTTCCCACCAGCTTTCTCCCTGACTGGCCACCCTGACCCCCAGGACAGGGACTCTGCTATAGCCATGGCCTCTGCTGACAATAATGCCCTTGACACTCAGGCATCTTTTCCAGCCCAGTGCTGGTCTGGGCACTTTGTTCCCATCGTCTCTGATCTCACTGCCGTGGAGGGGAATGTCCTTTGCCTGTTGTGCAGAGGGGGACGTGGAGGCTTGGCCCGGTGCCCCCACCCTGCCCTTCTCCTCTCCTGAGACTCTCCCTGGCCGAGAGGGGCTGTGCCGTGATTCACTCTCAATGTGCAGTTTTCTTCGCCGCCTTTCCCCCCTTCTCTGCTTTCTGGTTTTGTTTTTTTCTGTTTGCTATGCGGCTGACAGTTTCATGACCTGTGTTTTGATTTTCCCTGAAATTCAAGAAAAGCCAAGATGCCTGTGACCTAAGGATCCAGGGCGTCATCCCACTTGAGGACTGCAGCAGGGAGCGCTGCTCTCGGGGGGCCTGCCTCGCTTCCCCAGCTCTGGCCAGACAGTTTGCCCTCCACCCGGCTTCAGGCCCCGGAAGTCTGAGCTGCTGATCGGAGTCTCTCGGGCACCTCTGCAGGTTCAAACCAGTGCAGCCCGGTGGGGCCTGGCTCCCTTAACCGGCATGTCTGGGCTTTGCGTCCTTTCGGACAGTTTAAGGCTAACAAAATCGCAGGGAAATTGTGCATATTTTGTCTTTTATTTTTCAGGGCTGAAAACCTGCAAGAAGCTGAGGCCTCCTTGCCTGCCTCAGGGGTGCTTTGTGGTGCTGCTTCTTGCCCCAAGGCTGTGTGGCTGCTCTGGGTGGCTGGGGCTGCAGGGGGGCTCCCTGGAGGCGAGGGGATCCTGGGACGGGCTGAGAGGGGGCAGGATGGCATCTCAGGCCCACTAAACAAGGTGCTCTGTCCCCAAGAACAGACTCCGAGGGCGTCCGTGCGCTGGGTGCTTCCTCAACAGAGTTTTCGTCATTCCTGTCTCACCTCAGCCGAGCCCAGAACCACCTGGTAGTTCTGAGGATGAGAGGAAAACGCCAGGAGTCCGCACACAGTGACCAGTCATTGGTCACATTGAAGAATCTGGGTCCCAAGGAGGTAAAGTGGCTTCTTCAAGGTCACGTGCTGAGCTGCTGAGTCGGGGGGTCAAGGTCTGGCTCTGTCTGTCTGACTTTGGAGCCCACCTTGTGCCCAGTGCAGCATGTTACCATGCTGGGGCTGCCCTGCCGCCTCCCACCCCTCTGGGGAGGCTCCTGCAGCACCGGCCCTGAGCGAGCCCAGGCCAGGGTTCACACTGAGACCCCAGATGCTTGGTGGCAGACGGCCCCATGTGCACACATGCTGCTGCTGATGCCCTCTCTCCCCACCCCCAACCCCTTAGCTCCACACACAAAGGCCCCGCTTCAGTTCCTTTAGCAGGAGACAGGGGCCCCTCCTCAAATGGACAGAGGCCCAGTTAGCAGCTCCTCCTTGTAATTAATATAAGAATAGCATTTCTGTTCAAATCCCTGCCTGGATTAACTGGCTGGAGGATTTAACTCTTGTACACAGAGAAGATCTCCGCAGACTTGTCTCCTAATATTTATTCTGGTGACTGTAACATGCAGATAAGGTGAGTGCCTGGCGCTGGAAATGCAGAATAAATTTACATTCTCTGAGCCACAAAAGCTGCATACACATCCTGCCAGGGCCTGGCTGGGGGCCCAGACGGGGGCGCCGCTCCGGTCCCAGGCAGGTTCCGACCAGTATTTCTCCGGCAGCAAAGGCTCCCTCGTGAGAATCTCAGCACCTGGGAACCCAACAGTCCTCGACTTCCAGAATCTTAAATCTCCAGGTCTTAGAATCTTCAGTTAATAGAATCTTAAAACCAGGAAATATTGAGTCAAAATCCCAGGCTTTTAGGATTTGGAGGATCTTAACCACGATCTTGCCCAGGCACCCAAGGTGGCATTCTAGTCCCAGTCACGAAGTTCCAGGGAGTGCATTTCCAGGTTTCCAACCTTGCTCCAGTGTCTCCTCCTCTGGGAAGTCCTCCCGGGCTCCCCAGCCAGAGCGGAGCCCCGATCACAGGCCTACCATGGGTGTCCCTTAAAGCTTTACCCCCAGCCCCACTGTGAACCCTCAAAGGTGGGGAAGGTCTGCTTTGTTCACTAAGGAATCCCCAGCACGGGGTGCACATAGTAGATGCTCAATGAATACACCCCACAAGGCTAAGATCACTCCCAACTACAACGGATCTATCCCAGAAGGCTCAGAAGGCTGGAAGAGTGGCAGTCTTACCTCTGGGTGCCTGGACCTGGCTGGCCCTACCTAGTGGAGGGTGTGCACAGCTGGTGACTGAGCCCTCTTCCCACCCTGTGTCCATTTTTGTCTTCTGAGGAGCATTGGGTTGGAGGTACCTCCTGGGGAGAGAATAGGACCAGGACCTGTTCTGGGTGTTCAGAGAAGCAGCCCTCTGGCCCCATGGGTCAGAGCCCTGGCTGTGGAGCCAGATGCCTGCATTGGAACCCTCTTCTACTCCCTAGCTGAGTAGCCTTGGACAAGATACTTGATCCTTTCTGTGCCTCAGTTTCCCTACCTGTAAAATGAGGACGGTGGGAGCCCCTATCTCATACTAAATGGACTAATAGATGTAAAGCTCATAGCTCAGCACCTAGAACACAGTAGGTGCCCAATAAGGGCTCAGATCTTTGTCCCACATGTTCATGCTCACAAGAGAACATCCTCCAAGGGTGAAGCACTAAACAACCAAGCAGATGATCCAACCAGCCACCAGCAGCCTCTGCCTTTGGCCGCCCAGGGTTGGCAGGAGGGAGACGGAGGTGAGGCCGTGCACGAGCACAGCAGCCCAGACTTCACTTCCCAAGGGTGCTCCATGACTCCAACCTGCTGGCATCAGAGACCGTTGCTGAGCCCTGCTATGGCACCAGACCTCATGGAGACCAACTGACAAGTTAATATGTTGAGCCCCTTCCGTGTGGAAAGTGCAGCAGTTTGTTCTCCCAGGAACAGTCACATATTCCCGGGTGAGGGTTTCTCTTCCCTGCTTGGAGGCCTCTGCCAGCACCGCTATCCAGGGGTTGACGGAGTGTCTGAACCACTAGCACAGGGTCCCACATAATAATGCATCAGGCCAGGGGGCCCACTTTCCTGTAAAGTGGGTGTAGCAGCAGGCTCAGGACCAAGGGGCCACTGTTTGCATCGCATACGGCACTGCACGGCGGCTGCCAACCTCACAGAGTGTTGGAACAGCCTGCGGAAGGCCCAGCACAAATGCTCTGTGAGGACGGTGCAGCGTGTGCGTCTAATCAAAGCCATTGTAGGGATCATTCCGAATAGGAAGACTAGGAAACAGCAGGTAGAAGTCAAAGTGGTCCCACTTACCATCCTCCTCATGAGGTACTGGGGGACTTGGGCTTGGCACAGTTAGATGTTCTGGTCCCCAAAGGGGACACACATATGCCAGGGAACACAGTGAGAGTCTCTGGTTGGTTTGCCAGGGTGGCTGCCCAGGTCCTTGGGCTCCTGATACCCAGGGCCAGGTGGCCGGCAGGCTGGGCTGCTGCAGTGCTGCAGGGCAGGGAGGCGGGTGTGCGGAACTCGGGGATCCCACTGGGCACTCTTTAATGCTATCCTGACAAACTGTGACTATGCACGGGCAGATCTAGCAGCCATTCCCGAGAAGGGCAAGATGACCAGGGCTTGGGCCCCTGGGGAAGGATGGCCTGGGCTATGTCACCGAGTAAGCCCGGAGTGGTAGCTGAGGGGGTTCGAATCCCGAGGGGGTGTAGGCAGGGGATGCGGTGAGCATCCGTTGCAGCCCTGAGTCCCAGTGCGGTGATGAGGGCTATGCTGGTCCCCCCAAGTCCTTCCAAGTTCCCCATCAGGAGGGTAGAGTGGGCCGCCAGAATGCTTGAGAAGGTTCTGCCTAAGAGTTCCCTGCGTGGGGAAATGGGTAGCAACACCAGGGGTGCCTGTGACAGATGAGAAGGGGCCCACTCAGGTGCCCTGACAGTTTGCCCTTCCTGTTGACATCAGGGACACGCTCGCTGTCTTACAATGGGACTTTAAACCTGCGTGTGTAGTACAGGAGGAAGGCTCCACCCAGGTGCGCCATCAGTCAAAGGCTTGCTGCCCAGCTGCGGAGCCAGCTGCCAACGGAGGGTCTCCTCCGCCAGCTCCTCCAGGTCTGCCTCTGCTGCAGGGAGCGCCCTTCCTGGGGAGCCCCCACTCCGGGGCTGAACGAGACAGGGCTTAACTGCCGGGACGACTCTGACAACTGAGACTCAAGCCACTCACTCCCTGGGTCCTGAGCAGGCTGACTTCCTCCCCTCCAGCCCTGCGTCCTCCCCTTCCCTCCTCTTCCCTGCCCTTCCCTCCCCCTTCCCTCCTCATGCCCTTCATCCTTCATGAACATCTCCTCCCTGCCCCCGACTCCATCTCAATGTCTGCTTCTCAAGAATCCCTTTGGTGACACAGAGGGAGCCAGTAACTTTGTATCAGTCAAACCCACATCGAAGTCCAATGTCCATTACCTGACTAGCTGGGTAAGTTTGGGTGGTAAACAGCTTGCCTCCCTGTGCCTCAGTTTCCTCATCTATAAAATGGGGCTAATAAGTCCCCTGGCCCTAGGGATGTGGAGAACGGCTGGGAAAATGCTTTGTAAAGGGAAATACACACACATAAAGTTAATTAAAATTCTCTTTGCACCTGTGACTATGGTACAGCCCAAGTGCTTCAAGGTGGTGGTGGGGGTGGCCTGGCTGCGTCTGAGATCCTGCTGGGAAAGAGGTCTGGGCAGCCTGTCGCCAGCGACACACCAGTGTGCCCCCATTATC
>CAUYRT010019030.1:0-24016 GCA_963574885.1 Lepilemur ruficaudatus
TTTTTAGTTGTCCAATTAATTTCTTTCTATTTATAGTAGAGACGAGGTCTCACTCTTGCTCAGGCTGGTTTCGAACTCCTGACCTTGAGCAATCCGCCCGCCTTGGCCTCCCAGAGTGCTAGGATTACAGGCGTGAGCCACCGCGCCTGGCCAAAAAAAAAGTTTTTTTTAATGGGTTTGAAATCTCAAAGATTTTTGCTCAAACAAGCACAATTTAAAATACAATTAAAATGGTTTATACATATTTAAAGAGCCACTTGAATTGTGTTTTCACTATCAAAAATAAAAATTGGCCAGGTACAATGGCCTATGCCTATACTACCAGCAATTCAGGAGGCCAAGGTGGGAGGATCACTTGAGGCCAGAAGTTCAAGACCAGCCTGGGCAACATAGCAAGACTCCACCTCTACAAAAAATTTTAAAAATCAGCCAGGCATGGTAGTGCATGCCTGTAGTCCTAGCTACTCCAGAAGCTGAGCCAGGAGGATCACTTGAGCCCAGGAGTTCAAGGTTATCATGAGCTATGATCATACCACTGCACTCCAGCCTTGGCAACAGAGCAAGACTCCATCTCTAAAATAAATAAATATAAAAGTAATAAAGATACAATCTATGTAAAATATCTAAGCCAATGCTTGATTCATACTGAACAGTTAATAAAATGTGATTTTCTGTCCCTCTTCGCAGCATCCTTTAGAGACACGTTGGTCTGAAGGCATCAATGTCCTCCAGCCTTATGCTATTACACTAGAAGATGCAGTTTCACTCCAGATGACTATGCGGAGAAAACTGTCCGGTCTTATTTAAATCAATGCATGTGAGCACAGAAAGAGTAGTTAACGTTCTTTTTCTGAAAAGGACCCGATCTCTTTCCAATTAGCACTATGTTGTTCTCTAGATGTGCAACTCAATCTTCTCAAAAAAGTGTATCTTTCATGGACAGTAACATAAAATACACAAAGAGCAATGCATCTTAGACATCAAGTTGCTTTTTTTTACAATCAATGACTACAAGTGAAGAGTTCTTCATTTGTCCCACAGCCAACTCTCCTTTTCCTTTGGGCTGGCCCTTGTTCTGCCAACTTTTGCTAATTTTCCTCTTCCTCAGTGGTCTTGCCTCCTTGTCTACTTCCTTCTTCCACCCCTCTCTCCTCTGCTCACCCCCATCTCCTGAATGAATTAAAAAAACATTTTAGAAAGTCAAGAAATGAAAACACTCTTCCCTGCCCTTTAGCAAGTAGGCACAGGCATTTGATCCTGAGCTTTTTTTTTTTTTTTTTTTTGAGACAGAATCTCACTCTGTTGCCCAGGCTAGAGTGAGTGTCGTGGTGTCAGCCTAGCTCACAGCAACCTCAAACTCCTGGGCTCAAGCAATCCTTCTGCCTCAGCCTCCCAAGTAGCTAGGACTACAGGCATGTGCCACCATGCCCGGCTAAATTTTTCTATATATTCTTAGTTGGCCAATTAATTTTTTTCTATTTATAGTAGAGACGAGGTCTCACTCTTGCTCAGGCTGGCTTCGAACTCCTGACCTTGAGCGATCCACCCGCCTTGGCCTCCCAGAGTGCTGGGATTACAGGCGTGAGCCACCGCGCCAGGCTGATCCTGAGCTTTTCAAATGCAAAATGCTTAGACCAGTGACCAGGATGGTCTCCACGGCTATTGTAACTCCAGCACACCTCATGTTGTAAGCTTCCACACCTTAAATTAACCAACAATCCTCACTGCAGGAAACGAAAAAGCAGGTCAATCTAGAAGTGAAATAATTATATCATACCATACAAAGAAATTGTAAGAAACATCCGAGAAACTGAAGGTACTGAGCAACTCACTCAGTAGCTGAGCTTATCTTTCCGTAGAAAACCAGAACAACTTTCCAAGAAGACAAATGGCTGTAATATTAAATATTCTCATCACAGTCAAATGTGTAATTTTCTCACTCTCCTAAAAACAATAAACTTTCAGTGGAAGAATTAAGTCAAAAGCCCATGAACTGCTGCCAATTGCTATGGTTTCCTTTTCTAAGTCATCAGAGCCACCTGTCAAGAGACCTAGGCCTCCCAGCCAGAGCAGGCTTTTCAAGCTGCCAACCCAGTCTCAAATGATCATTACCATAAACACAGGTTCCTATTACACCCGTTGGAAAAGGCTTAAAATGCCAATAACACCGAACCAATGTATTTCTACAGTTTCGTCCGGTGCAGTAAAACAAGCTTAAACGCTGAGCCACATGATAAGAGGCTGAGTCAAGCTCATGATGCAGGAGATAGCACTTCCCTCAAACGAGCCCTTCTTTCCTCCGAAGCTAGCTCTCTTTGTAAATTCAAGAAAATACTCCACCCTACTGGAGTGTTCTCGGTTCCCTTCACACTTATTCACAAGAGAAATGCTGAATCATGACTCCGAGGTTGTAAAAGAAAAACTATTTCGGCTAGGACCCCAGGATCCCCGGAGAATCCCACGCTCCTGCGTTCCTTCGCTTTGCACCTTCGCAAGTCTAGATCCGGAGCCATGTGACGGATTGGACAGGCTCGGGGGGCAGCCAAGGGTGCAGGGCGGGTGGGGGGGGGGTGTCTTCTGCTCACTCTCCTGCTCCTCCCCAAAACCCACGCTGCCCTGGCAGCTCAAGGTTCCCGCCTCGTCTCCTCTGAATGCCACCCCTAAGAGGCTGATATACTCATCCGCAAAGCTGTCCAACAGTCTCCGAGAAATTCCCGATTTAGAAGCATCGCCACCACCGCCACCCCTCCGAAACCTACCGGGTCCGCGCTAGTCTCACTTGGTCACCATCCGGCAGGGGTTAAGGGTGGTGAGGCGGTTCCACCAGCCGGCTCCCAGCCCTGCCCCAAAGGGAGAAGCCCGCCGAGAGCACAGACACTTGAGAAACTCGATCGCAACTCCCCAGTCCGCGCCTCCCGAACGGCTCCGAGACCTGAGATTAGCGGGGCCCTGGACGCTGGAGCAGAGTGCCCAGGACAGCCCGGAGAAACAGGGGGGCGTGGAGGGAAAGGGCGGCAAAAAAAGAAACGTCCCCCAAGCTACTCCTCACTCCAGCAACTTCTCCCAGCCCCGGGGAGGTTAAGGGGAGGCAGCGCCAGCGAGCGCGAGGTGAGGGACTCACTTGAAGGTGAGGACGCAGAGCGGCCGGTAGGACTTGTGGCTGGTGTTCTCGGCCATGCCCTTGCCCCAGAAGTCGTTGGTGAAGATGCCCCAGCGGAGCGGAGCGCCCGGCCGCACGTCGGGGTTGTTCACGATCGCCCACACATCGTCGTGCACGAACTCGCCCTGCAGGGAGCGGCCGTAGCACAGGCAGCTCGCCCCGGCCAGCAGCGCCGCGGCCCCGGCCGGCGCGAGCCCGCAGCCCCGCCGCCGCCGGGAGAGCGCGCGGTCCCCGCCGCCGCCTCGGGCAGACGCGGTCACCACCATCGTGCCGCCGCCGCCGCTGCCCTGGCCTCTCCCGGGTGTCTGGCATCCTCCCCTACCGGGGACCCAGAGGCGCGCGGCGGATGCCCAGAGGTGGGCTCAGGCATGGTGCGGCGGCAGCTGGACCTGCCGCGGGCGCCCCGCGCTCCGCCGCCGCCCGAGCCGCGGAGTTGGCCCAGCTGCAAATAAACAGCAGTCCCCCCGCCTCCCCCGGCCATCGCCACCTCCTCTGCCCCACTGCGCATGCCCGCTCGCTCTCGCCTCCACCCCCCAATCCCGGGACCCGGGCCGGTTCCCCCCTTCCCGGTACCCTCGCCCGCCTCGCGCCGGCGTCCCCGGCAGAGGGAGTTTGCGCGCAGGTGGAGCGGGGTGCCTGAGGGATGGGGGCGCGGTGCGGGGCTGCGGGGACTACGCGGGGAAGGCGCCCGGAGTCCCGCCTGGTGGAGCCGGCGAGGGGCGCATCTGGCGGACCCCTCCGGGCCGGGCGGGCCCAGCAGGTGCGCAGCCCGGAACCCTTCACCCACATCCCAGAGAGAAAAGTGGCCGCCGCTCCCCGAGAAGTTGCCGGTTTTCAGCACCCCGGACAACAGCAGCGACCGTGCCAGGGAAGTCGCTCTGCGGTCGCACGGCGCTCGCCTCCAGTCGCCCGCCCCGTGTCCTCCTGCCCGGGCCTTTCTCTCTCCGCCCGGCGCTGCGTCCTGCTGTCCCAACCTAGGGGTGGAGGAGCCCGCGGGGACAAGCAGCGTCCAAAAGCAACTTCCCGAAATCCCAGAGAAAGGGTCTCGCTGGCCAAGGACCTCCCGTCTGCCCTGCGCGGGTTTCCCAGGCGCCACCGGCTGTTTAACTTTACTGCCCCTTTCTGGGCCCGCACTTGTAAAAAAGCCCCAGGTTCCATTTTTGGTTCGAGCCTGGGAGCTGAACTGACTTCTGAAGCATTTCTCATCTTTATGTTTTTACTGAAACTCGTAAGACACTTTGGGAGATGCTGAACAAATTACCTTTTTTCCCCCTATCTAACTAGAGCGCTTGAATCTGATTATTTCCTGAGCTGTAGGCGTGTTTTAACTGTTCCTGCTATTTCAATGGGGGGCGGGGTGACTGCGTTAGGGCCTTGGGCATTGGCTCCTGAACTTCCTGTCTTCCTGAAAGATAGTTTTCTTTTTTAAAATACTAATTGTAATATGTGAATAAATTAGTTGTCCAGAGTGATGATTACTAGAAGTCATCCAGATTTGAAAAATCTATTTATTCTTTTGAGCCCCTTGTAAATTTCCATTGCTGTGTCTATTTAAAATTACCTGCAACTGGATACATCCAAATAGAGAAACTGAAATAGAAAGTCGTCATTTTATTCCCATCCTCCCAAAATCCTGAAAAAGTTCGTTTACCTAACGAAATAAAATAAAAAGCAGAAATTATTCTTCTACTGTCTGAGCATTTGTGTGGCTCTTTACTACACCAAGTCATTTTTTTACATTTTTAAAGATACATCCGATCAGTTGCAAATTCAATGATTTAAGCCCTGCCTACCCCCTTCTTATCTGAGTTGTTTTCTTTTTTAGATGAAAACAATATCACAATTCTCCCTGACCGTGGAGAATAGTGAAGAAGGCCTGAGAGCTGAGACTCCAAAGAGATAATAGAAAGAAGAGAGGAAACCTCAAAGTGGGATTCCAGGTTTCTGAGCGCAGAGAGTTCAATTAAGCTTTCCTCTATGTTCAATGGTATTTCTATTTAGTTCAGGTGAATTTGGGATTAACTTAAAGAGATACCTCAAATCTTCTCAAGGACAACCAATAAGTAAATACCTTTTAAAATTAGACAGTTCCTTTGCAGCCCCACCATTTCCTGATTCAGTGCCGCCGCTCTGTGTTACAGGAAAATAGTAAAAGTACTGATGTTAGAGAGAGGTTTACATTGACCTGCCAGCCCATCAAGCCATCTGCTTCTCTCTTAAGTGTAAAACACTTATCATTGGCTAATAAAGGGACCCAAAAGGAAATTAGATTTAATTCTTGTAACTTTGTCTCTGATTATTTTTAAAGGATTGGTAATTAGAGCAATACTATCTTGCAAGATACCTTTTGTCCACCCAGGGTAATTTAAAACATAAATTATTACAGAAGTGCCTCTCTGAGGCTCATACAGATAGTCACTTATGCAAATTAAAATAGAACATATTCCTGAAAAAGATTAGGACACAACTAAAAATAAATCAAGGGCAAGGTATTTTAATCAAACAAACTTCAAATTACTGCTGACAAGGATTCTTTGCGTAACCAAACTTTAGCCAGACTTCTGGATCTTCTGCTAGGCCCATCTGTGTACTTTCTTATAAAAATCCAGTTTTAATGAAGAACACTGCTGAGTCAGTTTAGCCAAAACCCCCAACCCTCCATATCTGATCAGGTCCCTCATCCCCCAACATTCCCTAGGTGATGTCTGATTATCCTGGTCTGCCTTCAGCGAGAATCCTATTAGGTCAGTTTAGCCAGAATCCCTTAGTAACTCCCCATCTGCTGATCCCCACCCTGTTCCTTGGCTATAAAGACCTACTTGCCATTCTGTGTTTGAAGTTGAGCCCGATCTCTCTGCCCTACTGCAAGTCCCCATTGCAGTGGTCCCCATACCTATCACGATGGTCCCGAATAAAGTCTTCCTTACCATGCTTTAACAAATATCATTGAATAGTCTTTTCCTTTAACGCTACTCACTGTGCTTTCTCAGCCTAATGACAGACCCTGTTCAGGTATATCCTATATAAATGATCAAATGCAATGTCACAAAGGGAGAAATTTAGTAAAAAGGCTGAAAACATAATTTATATTAAAAAATAATTTTTGTTGTCTAGTTATTTAAATATTACCTGTTCTTGAAGAAAATACAGAAAAGAAGAGCAAAAAAAAATCAAATTATCCCACCATCCAGAGGGCCCATGGTACAACAGGCAATATGTGCTCTAAGAAGCTGGCCCAGTATCTGGCAGAGCAGGTGCAGGGCAGCCTGGGTACTGCGTGGTCTGAGGGGGTGGCTGTGCCCAGACTAGTAGCAGCAATGGCGGCAGCAGAAGCAACAGTGGTGGCAGCAACTGCAGCCCCAGGAAAAAAGAGAAGCTCTTCATGGAGGTAAACTGGCTTCCCTTTCTAACCCTAGAGCCCATCTCTGTGGCATCTGCACAGAAATAAAAGAATGTCAAAAATTATTTGTGATCTTGCATTTTCTGGCCCTCAGGCAATAAACTTGGCATATTACTACAAGACTGAAAGCATATACATGTGCATTGCAATAAAGTGCATTGTAGGGAAGGAAAACTATCTTTTTCCTGCTATCTTTTGGGGTTCTCAGCTAGGTCTTTGTGACAAAAGATAGATTAATAAGGAAAAAAGCATGTAAATTTATTTAATATAAGTTTTTTTGTGACACAGAAGCCTTCATAAGGAAATAAAGACCTGAAGAAACACTTAAACCTGATTGTTTTATACTAAGTTTGCTGAAGAGTAGAGAATCATGGGCAAATGTGATAGGATAAAAAGAGGTATGAACTATAAGAGTAATAAGAGGTGGGGAGGCACTTAGCAAGGCCCGTTCATTCACATTCCTCTGGGTATCCCTCCATCTTTCGAGATAAGGATGCTCCTTTCCCTTGAAAATCGATGCAACATTGCAAAGCAAATATTCACAGTCTTGGAAATTAAATTTTAACCTTACTGTGTATAACAGAAAAGAACATTATTTTCATCTGAGTGGAATTTTAATTATACATTTTCTTTTATATTTTAATTACATATAAATAAAAAAAGGTGTTTTAATAGTTTCTTGTACAACTGCCACAATTTGCAGGAAATGCCAGAGGAAGCATTTAAATGCCATTGTATAAATTTACATTTAAAGTTAAATTCAGACTTACACCAAACAGATTTCTATGAAGAGTTAAATTTTTTTTGAAAAATTACTACATCAGAATGAGGAGCTCAAGATGTACTTTATATTTCAACATAATTTATAAGACATTTATCCCATAATTTATCAGACATTTATCCCAATGTTGTCATAGTCTATAAAATATTCTTAATAGCTCTAGTAACGGTTGGATCAGCAGAAGGATGCTTCTCAAAATAAAAGAATAGTTTTTAAAGAAGCACTGATTCATAGCATTTGCTGAATTCCATGGTATAAATATTCTCACCATGGTCAATTTCAAGCCATCAATGTCACTGAACACAGAGATGGGAAGAGATGCATTCTACAGTATTCTCACCAGAAAAATACAGTAAATAAGGTAAAGAGCATATTAATAGTAAAATAATTAGAAAATAATGAGTTTTGAGCATTTATTGTCTTCACTTTTAATCTAATTCATATAATTATTGATTTATATAACTTAATCTTTTTGACAATGGTTGTGTTTAACAAGTAGCTTATACAATTCCTAAGAATTTAGCAATGTTTGTGAACCAGCATGAGTTGACTCCAGCACACTAATCAGATGAACTATGATTGGCCATTATTCGTATTATAATTTTGAATTTGAGTGATAAGTAAGGGGTGGTAGTCATTATACTTGTGTAGTGAAGAAATAGCCTTATTCAAAAAGAGGTCTAGTCTTTGCCCTCAGCTACTAGGAGGTGATCCCTAGGCCCCTAAAACATCCTGCTTCATAGGAGTGTCTTTGTTTGCCTGGGGGTTTTAGCCACTGGTCAGATCCATGCTATGATTTACGATGGGGGCTGTAGGCCACATAGCATCAGTCCCTACCTCTGGGGAAACTGGAGACTAAAGATACGAAGTGGACCAGGCTATGTCAACCCAAAATATGCCACTTTGGCATGATTGTTTTGGGCTGAAGGCAATTAGCTCACTATCCTTCCACTTTCAGTCTAAAAGACATAAATTTCCATTTATAAGAGTGTCTCCTCTCATATCAGGAAGAGAACTCCTCAGACAACCCTTAGCATCTGACATGACTCTTATCTGCATCACTAACCTTATTGTACAACCTTATTTACCATACATTTCCTTCCCTCATCTCCCCCACTGCTTTCATCACATTGGGGGAGAGGTAGCAAGTAGCAAGGTCTTGCTGTTGCTCAGGCTTGTCTTGAACTCCTGACCTCAAGTGATCCTCCCACCTTGGCCTCCCAAAGTGTTAGGATTACAGGTGTGAGCCACCACCATCAGCCCCTTGACTGATTTTTACCTCTGTCCCTGTAATATCCCATAACTATGAGTATAATTAGCATTCAGTGAATTCTGTGAGCCCTCCTAGCAAATTATTGAAACTGAGGGTGGTTTCAAGAACCCCCTACACTGGCAATAATTGTCAGAAGTGATGGCAGTCTTGTGGGGACTATGCTCAAAACTCTCATTAATGCTATTTTTCTACTTTAAAAATTTTCTATAATACAAAGGGTTTTTTTCCCAATGGATAACTACCCCTTGAGAAGAATAAAAGAAGCAATAGATGTCTCTAAAGCTGTAGTGTAAACTCTCTTATTTTTCCCTATTTAAAGTCTCGAAAAAAGGCTACAAAAGCAAACAAAACCAAAAAAATAAATAAATAAATGAAAAGCAAAACCCCAAAACCCCAGAGCACTGAATGAGAACTGCTGCGGAGTTAACATCAAGAACTCACGTGTGATTGTTAGTTTGCAGATGACGAAGGTCAATAATAAAGGCTGTTTTAGAAAAGACACAACAAATAGTGAAGAAAATGTAAAAGTCTGGTTGGTCTATGTAAAATATTTATTACAGTCATCAATATTATGTGTTTTATGGTCCATGATATACAGTAACACTTTGTTTCAGTGTGCTTAATTTAATGAGTCACACCTATTTATGTTTTATTGAATTACAGAAAGGACTTTGTTAGAGAATTAACCACCTCACAGATGGTCCTGAGGTCCACTATGCCCCATCCCCACCCCTTAGCAGGTTCAGCTAAATAAGTTGTGGGGCCCAGTGTAAAATGAAAATGAGGGATCCCTTGTTCCAAAGTTATTAAGTGACAGCAGAGCATAAAACCAAGAGTGGAGTCCTTCCAAGCATTGGGTCCATCTAAGTACAGGGCCATTTACAACTGTAGAGGTCGCACATCCATGAAACTAGACCTGCTTCTGAGGGGCAATCCTAGTCACATAATTCTGTCCAGCTAATTTGAGTTCTCTTGGCAAACAATGGTCTTGGGACAGCCAAAATTAATGGACTCAGGGATCACAGGATCTAATAAAATACTTGCCATAAGTCAATGACATGGCTTGCATCCTATGTTATTAAAGAAGTTGGAAAACCTACCATGCTAGTTTTTCTTTGCCAAGAAATAAAGATTATATCTGGAGACAGACAATTTCCCTTGAGAAATAATAATCTCCCATCTTTTCTCACTGTGCTGCTACGTTTTCTTTCTTGGACTATTTTTCCATATGTGAGTTAATCTAAAGGGATACAAATGAATCTCTTTGGACCCCACTGGAGCTTACAAAAAAAATTAAAACTGCCTTTTAGATTTTATTTTTGGCCATGTTAATGTAAATGAGGCAACCAGGTTTTTATTGTGGTGGTGGTGGCTGTTTTTAAGTAATTTTAAGTCTTTGCACATCTTGGATAAGAGCTGAATATTGTGGCCTTTCCAGTTAGACAGAAGACAAAGTAGAAGCAGATTCGTGCTTCACAGTTTGTTTCACATACTCTGCCTCTTTCACTTCCCATTTGCTCAGTGATTTAATTCTTTCCCCATTATGTAGTTTGAGGGATTAGCAAAGTGCTTTATCCATCTGACAGCCTTTTTTCAGGGAATTAACATTACACCTACCTTCCAAGAAAATGAATTTCCTGGTAATGCTGTCATTGCTGACCTACTTGTATTTATGGAAACACTCAAATGTTAATTTGCTTCTTCATACTTAGCCAAAAATTCAGAAAACAGCTACCAAGAGGCAGTGTCAGGAGTGACAGTGACGGCAAACCCATGGAAGGTGCCATAAGCCCTCTTGTTCTCTGTGCCCCTAAGCAACGTGACTAACCAAACGCGATAGTCTTGCACATTAATTCCAGATGCGACCTTAGAATCCCTCTCAACACTGCCCTCCAGACCACCACTCTCTGTTGATAGGTTAGACTGTCAACAGAGTTGAAACCTCTGTACCATCCCTGAGCTGGCAGAATATGGCTGCGAGGAGGCATGGGTACTAAAACAT
This sequence comes from Lepilemur ruficaudatus, assembly GCA_963574885.1. Taxonomy (NCBI): domain Eukaryota; kingdom Metazoa; phylum Chordata; class Mammalia; order Primates; family Lepilemuridae; genus Lepilemur; species Lepilemur ruficaudatus. The sequence goes on from CAUYRT010019030.1 coordinate 10,617, forward strand.
AATGTTTCTTCCACATAAATGAAAGTTTTAGCACATACAAAGTGTTTTCATGCTTATATGTTTTTCTTTTTTAAGTTTTCTATGTTATCACTTCCATTTGAATAAATATATTCCCAATAAGTTTTTAAGCAGGACGAAGAAGATTATACATTTTGTATTTTGGGGTATTTTTTAAGGAAGTTTCAGTAAGAATTTTTGCTGTTCTGCAAATATGGTGCCAAATAAGTCAAAATTACCATGCCAGGATTAAATAGCCATATTAGATTATTTCTACAAACATAGAGATGCCTAGAAAATGTGAATAATCCATGAAAAATACTATTATGAGCCATTTCTAAAAAAATTTAGACGAAAATTAGTGCCCTCATAGCTGATATAGTTTTAACTCTAATTTATCATCACTAAATCTAATGCTGAGTTGTTTTTTCTACTTCCAAATTGAAAATTAGTTGTTTATGGATATAGGAGGATTCCATTGAATCAATGCTCCCTTGCAGTAGCAGAATTTTGATTCTCCAACTACTCATACTTATTCCTAAACTAATTACTTTATTTTGCTTCCTATGGTCAAGATGTGCACAGAGAATTGGGACTTTCACCGCCAGATCACAGCTAGACTGGGTTCCAGTTTTCCAAACTGAAGGAACCTCAAGGGGGCAATTGTGAAGATTAAATGAGCTCAGTCGAGAGCTTTGCAGAGTGCCTGACACACAGCAAGGTGTGCACAGTGCAAGTCAGTTGTGAGGAAGTAGTATGATGATGGTGATTTTTTTCTCTCTCTCTTTTCTTTTGGTAATTTGCTTGCTACTTCTATTTCTCTCCACTGGGGTAAAATGGAAAACCTATCACCAAGTGACTATTAGGTATCTGCTTCCCAATTCCTAACTATCCATTTATTTATTTATTTTAAATGAGAATGGGGTTATCAGTCTAACCTGCATTTACTCTGGTCAACCACAGTCTATTCCACTCACCATTGCCTCATTGCCTTTGCAGAATTGCGGTTATAACCCTTCTCAACTCCTGGTGCCAGAGAGAAGGCACCAGGAATGCTGACCAGTGAATCAGCCAGCTGCTCTGTTGTTTCTAATTTGACCGCCAAGATCAAATTGCCTCTCAGAAAAACTTTAATAAATTTTCTTTCCAAAACTTTAACCTTCAGCATCACATGGCTTAAGTTTTGAATGATTACTTCATAGACAAATGTTCATAGTTCCCCCATGGTTATAAAGGAATTACTCACAAAGTTATTCAGCTAGTCTATGTTTATTCCTTCCCTCAATCTGCTCAATGTTTAAAAAATTTTCTTGTGAAGCTGAGTGTATGGTGAAAATGAACCAGAAAAACAAATAAATAAAAAGCTATAATAAAGACATAATTTTCCAAAGATAGGCTTTTCCTAGGATTTTCAAGGGAATCTTCGGTGTTTTTTTTTTTTCCTTTCAGGTTGCAAATCTGAAGATTAATCTTTTCTCAATCTATAGTAACTCTAAGGTAGACAGAAGTGAACCGATCTTCTTATAGGATTAACCCTTGAAAAAATAGGAAGGCCATGGGCATCAAAAGAGTGAGAGGGACTTCCTCCCCCCATAATGGGGGGGGGCTAGATCATTCCAATCAACCTTCCTTCTGAAGATACATGGAAAACCAGATTAAACAGCAATAACAACATTTGCTTCATCATATGAGATAATTAACAATAGAGAAGTGTCTGGCCAGGAGAAGAGAAAGGGCGTGGCCAGCATTTGGGGTTCCTTCTGTCCTGGGGATGAGTGAGAGGCTGAACAGAGCATTGACAGTCTCTAAGGACCAGGGAGGACAAAACAGCTGGAGTCCAGGTCCATCAAGGCTGGGTGCCCTGGTGACTCGTCCTGTGCACAGGGATGGGCCCCTGAAGAATGGCATCCTGGAAGTGAAGAGGAATTGGAAGTTGGCTACCACATCTACTGATTCCAACCCAACTCTAGGGATCTTGACCATTTCGGTAAATGTGAAAGACTTTTACTAACACAAACACAACCAGAGTTTATCACCAGAAGACTAGCACTAAAGGAAATAGTAAAGGTGGTCTTCCAACAGAATGAAAAGAATTCCTGATGAAGGTGATAGGATAGAGGAAGTAACAGAATGCAATTTAAATGGTAAATATGGTAATGTAGGATTAAATCTGGTTGAAAATTGCCTGTGTACAAATCTATAGAGACAGTTGCCAGGGGCTGGGGAGGAAGTGGCTAGGGAGTGACTGCTAATGAGTACAGGATTTTTTTTAGCATGGTGAAAATCTTCTAAAATTAGATTGTGGTGATGGTTGCACAATTCTGTGAATATACTAAAATCCTTCGATTTGTAAACTGTAAAAGGATGAATTTTTATGGTATGTAAAATATCTCTTGATGAAGCATTTTTTAGAAAAAGGGGAAAATGTATGATAGCAGTACTATGTAAATTAAGAGAAGCTACGTGACTTAAACTGTTCAGAGATCACTGAACTGTCTGGGAAGAGGAACAATTCGGAAAATGTCATTAGGCTATACAATATGTTTTATGCACATTGTACAGGTGTGGCATTTCTCACACACATACGTTTTTTGTAAAGAATAAGAGCTAAGCTAAAAGGGCTAATATTAACAAACTCTCCATTTTACTAGCCAGTTCCTTTTTAAAGAACCCGTAACAAAACAGTGATGCAGTTTCCAAGTAGACAGAGAATGGAAAGATAAAACTTTTATGTTTTCTTCCTAAAATGATCTATGTAAGGCAGTAGTGAAATAAAGATATGAATAAACTTAGTAAACACAATAAATATAAATCATCTCAAACAATGAAATATAAAGCTTTAAATAATACAACTGACATAGTAGAAAGGCTATGGCTTTACAAATATTTTTTGGCTTTATGAATGTCAAGTGTTGTAAACCATCTTCCCTGTACCTAAACTACCAAAAGCAGGACCTGTGCTATTTTATCTGCCCTGGGAGCTTGGAGCTTCGCAGATTGCCTACACAGAGTAAGAAATCAGATCATCGTTAACTGATGGACTGAACACATGTTTGAATGTATTCACAAATGGATAGAAGACAGGATTTCTAGAAGCTGGATGTTTCAGATTTCCTGGAGGCAGGAAGAATAATTCACTTTTTTTCCTTTTCTATTAAAAATGTGTAGTAAATTATCTTCAAAGCTTAAAAAAATAGAGAGTAACACGTTTATAGAATTTTATAAATTTCTGAGTGAAATTGAATAAATTCACACCCTGGAGGCATGCAACAGTCATCACTAGATAAAAGATTTGCTTTCTACATTGTTACTTCTGCTGAATGATGTTAATCCTGACTTCCAATTTAGAATCATTTCCACCTGCTTTCCTTTTGGAAGGAATCCCCAGGTCAGTACTCTCCCTCCAGACAGCCTCATCTGAAACTACTGCAAATCTTCTAAAACCTTCAAAGAAGGAAATTTCTCAATTTCCTACTCTAAGTTTCTCTTTCTTAAGTTTTTTCTTTTATCTAACACTAATCATTAAAGCTATAATTTAAGATTATTTCTCTTTACTTTTCAGGTGTAAATGGAGAACAATTCCTAATACATGTTTTTTTGTTTCCCTAACTGTGGTTAAATAGTTATCTTTTCATATGCCAATGTTGCTTTAATGTCAAAATGAGCTTGGCCCTGTTAAAATTCAATTTACCAAGCTGTCTGCCTAGCTTCAATTTGAGGAGTTTAACTGAACTCTGTGGAGGTTTTACAGTATCTAAATTACATCTCAGAAGAAACTAGCTTAGAAAATGCCAGTTCTTCCCCAAGGGATTGGCAAAAATGGAGTTCTGTCTGGCCTGGCTGGCTTAAGTGATGGGAACTGCTACCAGCCGGGTCTGCAGCAGAGATAGGAATAGAGGAATTGAGATGAAGAATGGATCAGTGGCCGGAGTTCACAGGAGGAAAGGTGCCAGTGGCCATTCAAATACAAGAGCCAGGAAATTAGAGTCCTGGCTGAAACAGTCTTGGAACAGAAGTGGAGCTGGGTGTTTGTACCGATGGACAAGAGCAGAGGGGGCTCCAGTACTTACCACCAGGACAAAGCTCACCTTCTGGGGACTGTGGTTAGCCATCACTGAGCCTCCCATGCAGGGAGGCTCTGGGCTTTTAGATGCCCAGTAGCTTCTAACAAGCAATGAGATAACAGTTCCAGAAGGGAATGGGGGAAATATTTCTAAACAAGGAAGTCTGCACCCAAAATAAGAGTCCTAAGAGATTTCATCCCACTTAGGAATTTGAAATCAGATTGTTGGTCTTAAAAAAAAAAATTAAGCAAAAAGGCCTAATGTTATCACTCTTGAGGAGTAAGAAAGCAGCATCAGCATGATGTCATGCATAGGAAATTAGCTTCTGCTAGTGATGAGAAAGGGGTTTAGAAAAACATAATGAGGGTTCATTAGAAAAGAATGATGTCATTTGTTGACTTTTAAAAAGTGTTTTTCCATATTTTGATATGGTTTTATGTATTATAGCATGAAATGTAAATTAATGTTATTTAAAATGCTATTTTATGTAAATAATATTTATATTACATATTCCTAGAGCCAAGCTCTAAATGGGTCACATCCTGATGTGATATTTAAAATTTCTTATTTAATGACTCATATGGCATGGGCACTAACCAGCTCTGACCAATCAGAAAAGAGTCCAGCACTGGTTCTAGAGCTTGCTTCCAGAAGCCCCCAGCTATGCTGGGCATTAACCCTTTATTGTTAGAGAGTTAGGAGAAGAGGTTCCAAGGGAAAGGCCAGGCTAAGGTAGCAGAGGGGCACTTTTCATTAATACTTTACAAAAGTATTTCAGTATTTTAACAACTGTTTAATAGTGCATGCATACTGATGACTACCAGCTATGGTTACAAGTCACATACTAATTCTAACCAGAGGTCTGCAACTAACACAGGAAAGTGGCCCCCAAAACTGGATACTGGCCTAAAGGCCAAGAGGGTTCTTGGCTTTGTGCCGGAAAAAATTCAAGCGGGAGCCTTAAATTGTAAACAAAACCAACATTTATTAAACAAGCAGCAAGCAGGCTACCCCCCAGACAGAGTAGCACCTGTATATTTCTGGCAAACTCTATTTATGGCTATCTCTTCACTATATGTTAAATAAGGGGTGGATTAGTCATGAGTTTTCTGGGGAAAGGGTGGAGATTTTCAGGAATGGGGGTCCTGCCTATTTTCATACCATATATGGTAACTTCCAGGGGTTGTTACGGTGACTGTAAACTGTCATGGAGCCAATGGGAGTTTCTTTTGGTATGCAAATATGTTATAAGCAGGGAATAATGAGCTACAAGGGTGAAGAGAGGTCGTTTTTCTCACCATCTTGGCTCTTACTGGTCTTAGCCAATTTCCTCACTGCATCCTGTTCTCCTGTTTTTGTCAGAGGCCTTTGTTCAGGTCTTACAACTTATTAACGAGTTGGGCTTGCCAGTTTCCTATCTCAAAAGCACAGTGGGGCTTTAACCAGATTGCCGGGGATTGAATCCAGGCTCACTAGCTTTATGACCTTGCAAAGATTTATATTTATCTGGAAAAAGCATTGATATGAGGATTACATGAGTTAATTCCTGTAATGGGCTTAGAATAGAGGCTGGCATATAGTACATGCTCAATTTAGCCAATATTATCTATTGATAGTGCCTATGTAGGACACTGTGCCGAGCAGGGAAAAAAATTATTGTGATTGATTAGCAATGCATGCCCCAGGCAAGGGAGACAGTCCTGGCAATAAGAAGTGCCATAGTTTTATCAACTCCACTCTAGTTCAACCCTAAAACCCAACTTACAAAGGTATACTGACCACATTACTTGTTAGCAACATTATTACACCTATGATAAACAAAAGGGAGGATTCCTAGAAGCCCTTTCAGTCTGGTCCTAAACTAAAATCAGTGATGTGAACATCAATCATTATTTTTCAACCCAGGCCCTGACAACTGACAATTTTAAGATCTTGCCAGGCCAGCATCTCTCAATAAATAAACTTTGCTTTGAGTCACCATCTGGAAACTTTACAAGCTCTAGTTTTTTTTCCTCTCTGTGTTCTTGAGAGTTTTAGAAGCTGAAATTTCCAAAATGGAGGCTGACAACTGTCAGGTTTGTTGTCAGAGATAACTGAATTCTGGTTCGGGGGCCTGGAAAAGAGGTGTAAAAGCAACATGGTGTAACTGATCTTTGTCAATTCTAGTGGGGTTGTCACATACCATATTAACACCTCCTAGGCCAGAGTCTTTCTGTGACATGTATTCTCATCACAACCTAAATTCTTGTGCATATCTTATGAAATGGTACAATTTCACTAAAGATAATCTGGAATGTAAGTGGCCACTTTGGTGAACTTTTGACATAATTAAAATTGTTCATCCTAGAGATAACTTGTAGTAAAAGGGCAAGACAATTTATTCAATGACAATTCAAAGACAGTATTAGATGATTCACTCTTTTTATTAGTAAGAAGCTTGTAACTGAAATTCTGACATCAAAATAGCTTCACTAAAGAATTCTCTGCAATTCACAATTGCAGAGATGTGGAAACAACCCAAGTGCCCATCAACACGAGTGGATTAATAAAATGTGGTGTGTGTATACCATGGAGTTCTACTCAGCTACAAAAAACAATGGTGATCTAGCACTTCTTGTATTATCCTGGGTAGAGCTGGAACCCATTCTACTAAGTGAAGTATCACAAGAATGAAAAAACAAGGACCATGTGTACTCATCATCAAATTGGTATTAACTGATTAACATTTAAGTGCACATATAGTAATACCATTCATCAGGTGTTGGGCAGATGGGGGGGAAAGAAGGGATGGGTATATGCACACCTAATGGGTGTGGTGTGCACCGTCTGGGGGATGGACATGCTTGAAGCTCTGACTCAGGTGGGGCAAAGACAATATATGTAACTTAAACATTTGTACCCCCATAATATGCTGAAATTAAAATAATTTAAAAAAGAATTCGCTGTTCAAAACTAATGAAAAATGCGGAAACATTTGAGGCCATCTGATTCCACTGAAATCTGCGTCCTTCCTATATTCCACCCTAACTCTTCCTACTTCCCTCACTCCCAGCTGCCAACTTCTCCTGTTTCTCATACTCTCTAAGATCTTCTTCTCTTTCTCTCAAATACCCCCATTTTGAAACATCCTCCTGTTCTGCTTCCGTCCCCAAAGTACAAGTTCTTCTAAAAATAAACATTACATGATCATATGTTACTTTCTTATATATAGATAAAATTGATTTTAAATGTCTTATTTGGAATTTTTGCATCTGTGTGCATGTCAGATATTGGTCTCTAGTTTTCTATTCATGTAAAGTCTTTGATTTTGGGGATAGCATAATTCTGGGCTTAGAGAAGAGTTGAGAAGTGTACCTTCCTCTTCTATTTTCTGAAAGATTTTATATAGCATTGCTATTATATATCCCATAAATATTTGTTATGATTCAGTAGCAAAATCCTCTAGGCCTGGAGGGGTTTTCTTTAATGGGAATGTTTTTAATTATAAAGTCAACTCAATCTATTTATTTCATTTCAAGCCGTTTCATTGATTTCTGCTCTTATTTTTATCATTTATTTTTATCTACTAACTTAGAGCTTAATTTGCTTATGCGTTTGGCTGAAAAGTTCTTAGGGCAGGATAGCAGAAGCAGTATGAGTCTTAATTTTGAGTGATTTCATAAGGCAAGGATCGATGCAGACAAGATGAGGTTCTAAGTAAAGAAGGAAGTGTTATATGAGTCACCATACATTCTGAGATTGTAATAGAATAACTAATGTTTATTCCAGAATGCAAAGTGTGTTTAAAATTAGAAATCAATCACTGAGTTAATGCTATTCACTATATTAACACAAAAGAGGGAAAAAAAGATTATCTCAAAGATGCAGAAAAAACATTTGAAAAATTTAACACCCATTCAAGATAAAAAATTCTCAGTAAACTAGGAATAGAAGGGAACTTTTTCAATCCAATAAAGTGTGCCTATACAAAACTATTAGCTAACTATTAGGGTGCTAACTATTAGCACCCTATTTAATAATTAATAGTTATTTCCTATTTTGTGTTGGGCACAAATCATGGATACTGTCTCTCACAAATCCTATGTAACATTGTCCTCTTCATTGCAATAAGGCAACAAAAAGCAGCAACATGAATATGCATTAGAAAGGATGAAGTGAAAATGTCCTTATTAGCAGATTACATGGCCTTGTATGTAGAAAATCCTCAGGAACCTTCAAAAAAGCTACTAGAAATAAGTGAATTCAGCAAGTTCACATTATACAGAGCCAATTTTTAAAAAAATTCTAAATATTAACAAAAAATTGGCAAGTTTATTAAGAAAAATAGCAATTCTAATGACATCAAAAAACATGAAATAGTGATACATTTAACACAATACAGTCACCACTGCATAATGACATTTTGGTCAAAAACAGATTTCATACATAGCATTTCATATATAGGTCCCGTAAGATTATGACAGAGCTGAAAAATTCCTATCACCTCGTCACGGCATAGCCGTCCTAACACTGTAGTGCAATTACAGTTGATCTTTGAACAACTCCAGGGTTAGGGGCACCCTCCCACCCCCACCCTGTGCGTTGAAAATCCAAGTATAACTTTTGACTCTCTCAAAACTTAGCTGCTAATAGGCTTTTGTTGACCAGAAGCCTTCCTGGTAACAGAGTTGGTTAATACATATTTGTGTATTATATGCGTTAGATCCTGTATTCTTACAATAAAGTAACTTAGAAAACAGAAATTGTTATTAAGAAAATCATAAGGAAGGGAAAACACATCTACAGTACTGTACTGTATTTATCGATACTGCAAGTTTACATTGTCTGTTTACGGGATAAATCGTTGGTCCGCAACGGCGAGCAACTGCAGCTGCCGACCTCAATCTCCAAATCAAGCAATTCAACTTTTTCTCATAATGTCATGACTTTGCTTCTTGTGAGCACTTCCAGCATCACTAGTGACATATTGTATGGGTCCCCTGGTGTTATTTAAGGTCTACGGTATTGCACTAAACAGGATGAAAAAGAGGTGAGAAGCAGGAGAGATCATCTTTTACTGCAATATTCAATTTACTCAAGAGACAAACTGCTCAGGTGGACACGATTAGTGTCACATGGTATTTTCAGGGGACAGTCACAACACTTGAGCTCACTGCAACAGCAACAGCAGGAGGCTATGAAATTATTACAGTAGTACAGTATGTACTACAGTTAACTTTAAGCTGTTATGATTTGTTGCTGTGTCTTTATGTTTGTTTACATTTCTCTCAACTGTGAATGTCTCCAGGTATGGTCAGTGTTTGGGTACGTAAGTTTTGATCAATTTTAACTTTTATAATGAATTCATATATATTTTATGACAGTGAATGATGAAATAGACTAGTATCTACATATATTTTATGCACTCATGACATACCTTTTTCTTAAATTTTTTGATATTTCTAGCCAATGCAGTTCATCTGTGACTTTTTTCAAATTGTCTCAAATCTCCAAATATTTTTCAAATGTATTTATTGACAAAGAATCTGTGTTTACGTGGATACTCACAGTTCAAAGCCATGTCGTTTAAGGGTCAACTGTACTGTATTTTTAAAAATAAATTTAGTATAGTGTAAGTGTACAGTGTTTATAGTCTACAGTAGTGCACAGTGATGTCCTAGGCCTTCACATTCATTGACTATGCACTCACAGACTCACTTAGAGCAAATTCCAGGCCTGCCAGCTCCATTCATGGTAAGTGCCCTATACAAGCATACCATTTTTTAATCTTTTATACCATATCTTTACTGTACATTTTCTGTGTTTAAATATACAAATAGCATTGTGTTAAAATTGCCTATGGTATTTAGTACAGTGACATGCTGTACAGGTTTATATACCTAGGTGTGCAGTAGGCTACACCATCTAGGTTTGTATAAGTACATTCTATGATGTTTGAACAATGACAAAATTTCCTCACTGCATTTCTCAGAATGCATTCCCGTGATTCAGTGATACATCACTATATACTCAGGATCTGTACCTAACAGACAAACAAAAAAAACCCCAGAAAACATCACTGAGAGAAATTAAATACCTAAATAAATGGAGACATAGATCATGTTTATGGATTAGTATGTTCAATATTGCTAAGATGTTAATTCTTCATAATTGATCAATAGCTTCAACATAATTCCAACTAAACTACCAAAAGGCTTTCTATTTTGGGAAGGGAGGGTAGTATTTGCCAAACTGACTCTAAAATGTGTATGGAAATATAAATGCCTTTAGAAAACCAAACAATTTTGAGACCAATGAACGAAGTTGTAGGAATTCTACTACCTGAATTCAAGATTTATCATAAAGTAACAGTTACAGCAACATACAGTGAAGATGTAGTGTGATATTGGCTTAAGGATAAACATATAGATCAATGGATAAAACAAAGGGTCCAGAAGTAGATCCACACATATATGGTTAATGGATCTTTGACAAAGGTACCAACATAATTTAATGGGGAAAGATAGTCTTTTCAACAAATGGTGCCAGAAGAACTTGATATCCATATGGAAAGAAAATGAACTTTGACACTTACTTTACACCATAACAAAAAATAATTTCAAATAGATCACAAACCTAAACATAAAGCTAAAACCCTAAAAGTCTAGAAGAAAACTAAGAAGAACATCTTTGTGACCTTGGGCTATGCAAAGACTTCATAGAACACAAAAAGTATGACTACTAAAAGAGAAAATATTGATATATTAGACTTCCTCAAAATCAAGAACTCCTGCTCTTTGGAAGATACCATTTCAAAAATGAAAAGACCAGCTATAGACTGGAAGAAAGTATTTCAGTACATATATTGACCAAGTACTCCTTTATAAAATACATAAAGAAGTTATAATAATAACACAACAAATTTAATTAAAAGTTAGAAAAACTATTTGAACACACATTTCACAAAAGAAGGCTTGTGAATAGCTGGTACTCACATGGAAAAGTACTTAACGTCACTGAATCAGCACAAAATGCAAATTGAAACCACAATGAGATACCACAATATGCTCGCTAAAAGGGTTAAAATTAAAAAGCGCTCGATCAAGCGTGGCAAGGAGCACGTGGAACTCCCATACATCGATGGCAGTGTGAAATTGTACACTTTCCAGAGAGTTTAACAGCTTCTTACGAAGTTAAACATGACCCAGCAACTCCACTCTTAGGTATTTACCCAACTGACATGAAAATATATTGTAGATTCACACACAGATTGGTACACAAATAGTCATAGCAGCTTTGCAACAGACCCAAACTGAAGCAATCTTAATGTGTATCAATAGGTTAGTAGGTAAACACATTGTGGTACATTCATACAATTTCCATAACACTCGGAATGAAATACTGATGAATGCAACAATGTGGCTGATTGTCAAACATATTATTCTGAGTAGAAGGAGCTAAACATCAAAAGTATATACGCTGTTATTCAATTTATATAAAATTATAGAAATGACAAAACTAGTCTATAATGATTGAAAAGTAAACAAGTGATTGCCCAGAGCAAGGGCGTGGGAGGTAGGGATTTACTGGAAAAGGACATAAGCACATTTTTGGGGTGATGAAAATGTTTTATATCTTGATCATGGTGGTAGTTTCAGAGACGTGCACATTTGTCTTTTAACTATACTCTTAAAATGAGTGTATTTTTTGTATGTAATTTATATCTTAATAAAGTTAGTTTTAAAAATAATTATTTGGCTCGACCAATGAAAAATTATAGATATTAGCCAATTTTGACCTATAAAAACATCACTTTTACAGAGAGTTCAATGTAACATTTTATGAATGAATGAGCTATTGTCTATAATTAATATTCAAATTGAATTTTTACCACGAGTAATATTTGTGTCATAATAGGGAGACTTTAAAAAACATCATTTGTCAAATTTGGAAATCTGAGTTTTGAAAAAACATATTTCTAGACACAATTGTTAGTACAATACAGTCAACTCCAAATACTTGCACAAAATTCTTGTTTCTCATATTCTTTCGTCATGTATGTGTTCATGTTTCTACTACAGAATGACACCTATCGAGGCACATTTTTTAAAAAACTGAATAAAGAATAAAGATCAGAAAATTGTGACCCTGTAAGAGCATATTTAGCCTTCATTCTTTTTCCTTTTTTTCTTAATGTGTTCCTGTTGACATCTAAATGGTTAGTTCAGTTGTCAAGGAATAGTTGGCTTTTAAAGGGCAAGCCAGGTTATTTGATAAATACTGATGTATGCAGACACTAGAAGCATTTTGGTTGAAACTGCATTTTATTTGGTAGGATTGCCAAATAAAATACATTACAGCCAGTGAAACTTAAATTTCAGATAATATTTTTTAGTATAGTGTATGTTCCATGCTTATAGTATAAAAAATTTTCATTATATTAAAAATTATTTGTCATTTTCTGAAAATCAAAATTAACTGGCTATCTTATATTATTATTTGCTAAATCTGCCACTGCTATCTGTTGGTCTTGTAATGATAAATGTAATTCAGTGAAATAATAGTCTATAATCCATTAGATGTTATAAATTATGCTTACCATATTCCAAAATCAAAAAGGGATTGAACTAGCTACCAAGATTCCTTCCTTATCTTTCAGTTAAATTGTCAATGTTGTTTTCTGGGTAATTAATGTTACTCAAATGTTGTATGGATAAAAAATAAATAATAAAACTCATTTGGATATGGAGAAATATCCAACACCCCATTACTTCAGTAAAGACTGTAATGTTTCTGGATTGTATATAGTTCAACTTCCAGAAAGGAAAGAATGGCTTCTCTGAGAAAGGTTGACAGGAACTACATTTTAATTTCCTCTGGAAAATTCCTCACGCATTTGGCTCTGATACCATCCTGTGCGTGCACACACACACAAACACACTTTTTCTCTGTTTACTTCTGTTGCAATAGAGTTTCGAAGAAATTGGAAGGTAATATCCAGGCATGAAGATTTGGTATTTACTTGGACCATTTCATTAACGTTTTCAATTTGTTGAATGGTTTCCACGTTTCCCAGAGGTTTTCACCCCGTAAAAGCTGATGGATGGGCTGACAGAGCCTTGCAGGCTTCGGTTGTGTAATGTGAGCTCAGTGCCTAGAAACAATAAAGCAGCAATTTTCTGAGAGATTTACCTGCAGAAGAGCCAGGAACATAAAAGTCTTTTCAGTTTCCCACCCTAAGCCTCTTCTTTTCTCTTAGTCCCGGGAGGAGTTAGGGAAGACTGTATTCTGTCAGGTTAATTGAGGGTGACATTAAATGTAATCTCAGCAGCAGCCGCCGTGATGGCTTGCAGGGAAAGA
>CAUYRT010019034.1:0-23939 GCA_963574885.1 Lepilemur ruficaudatus
TCAGCTTAGCTCACAGCAACCTCAAACTCCTGGGCTCAAGCAATCCTGCCTCAGCCTCCCAAGTATCTGGGACTACAGGCATGCGCCACCATGCCCGGCTCATTTTTTTTTTTTCTATATATATCTTTAGTTGGCCAATAAATTTCTTTCTTTCTATTTATAGTAGAGACGGGGTCTCACTCTTGCTCAGGCTGGTTTTGAACTCTGACCTTGAGCGATCCGCCCGCCTCAGCCTCCCAGTCTTAGCATAATTTTTGAAGCTGGCACAACCCTCAGGATCCTAAAAAAATTCAGAATCACTCAGTGTAAGCTCAATGGTGAAAGAGTCTATGCATGTTGCTTACCATGGTATCCCAACTGCCTGGCTCATATTTGATGTTCATTTGTGAATATATGTGCAGAACTCCTAGATGTTAGCAAAATCAATTTGATATTGTCTTAAGGAACATTTATCTATAACCAAATAGTTTCTTTTTAATATGCAAAGATAATTCAAAGTAGAAATCTGTATTAAAGACAATGCTAGGTTAAGGGAGATCTCCCATCCAAGTACTAACCAGGCCTGACCCTGCTTAGCTTTCAAGATCAGATGAGATCAGGCACATTCAGGGTGGTATGGCTATAGACTAGGGAAATTTTAAATGTGAAATAGAGAACTTATTTTTAAAGAAAATGAGTGAACTTCTTAGATGAAAGATTTAAAAGACCACAGATGTTTATAGCAGCTTTATTCATAATTGCTCAAACTTGGAAACAACCAAGAAGTCCTTCAGTAGGTGAATGGATAAACAGTGGTACATCCCGACAATGGAATATTATTCAGTGCTAAAAAGAAAAGAGCTATCAAGCCATAGAAAGACATGAAGGAAACTGAAATGCATATTACTAAGTGAAAGAAGCCAATCTGAAAAGGCCACATACTGTATGATTCCAACTATATGATATGATGGAAAAGGCAAAAACTATGGAGACAGTAAAAAGATCAGTGGTTGCCAGGGGTTAGGTAGAGATAGGTAGAACACAGGATTTTGAAGGCAGTACAGCTATTAGACTATAATGGTAGATAGATGTCATTATACATTTGTCAAAAGCCAAGGAACGACAACACCAAGAGTGAATCTTAGTGTAAACTATGGACTTTGGATGATATAATTCATCAATGTAGGTTTGTCAGTTGTAATAAATGTACCTCTCTCGTGCAAGATGTTGATAGTAGGAGAAGCTGTGCATGTGTAAGAGCAGGGGATACATGCGCTCCCTGAACTTTCTGCCCAGTTTTGCTGTGGATCTAAAACTGTTCTAAAAAATAAAGTCTATTTTTTTTAAAAAGAGAAAAAGACTGTTAAATATTTAAAATTGGTTACCTCTGGGAAATGGGACACTGATTTCCTATTCCAATTGAGGCCTGTTGCTTTTTAGGCCCATTAAACAATAGTTACTCTAACTCTTCATTGGATTCCTAGGTTAAACCCACCATTTCTTGTATTTTACATCTTTATCCTGTTATTATATTTCACTCTTGCTTTGCTGGAGTATATCTTCAGGAAACTCAAAAATGATATATGACAGGTGAACTTTCTGAATTACTTAATTTTGTTCCCGTAATTGTTTTCACAGTTGAAATGAAAAATGGAAATGAATGAGGCAGGTGACTATTTTCCTCCTAAACTATATTTAATATACTATGTCTATGAATTACTTTGATAAAAATGCAAAGTGGAAGAAAAAATGTATTTGAACAAAATGTGTTCTACCATCCATTGGGAAGATAAAGTTAGATCCACACTTCAGATACTGCATCAAAATATATTCAAGACAAGCTAAAAGTTTAACTGTAAGAAAATAAATTATTAAAAGAACATATAATTTTTATATCTTGGACTTTAAAAATATTTCCTTAGCATAATCACCAAAATCAGAACCCACAAAAGAATGATAGATTTGGGCCGGCGCGGTGGCTTGTGCCTGTAATCCTAGCACTCTGGGAGGCCGAAGCGGGTGGATCGCTCAAAGTCCAGGAGTTCGAAACCAGCCTGAGCAAGAGTGAGACCCCGTCTCTACTATAAATAGAAAGAAATTAATTGGCCAACTAAAAATATATATAGGAAATTAGCCAGGCATGGTGGCACATGCTTGTAGTCCCAGCTACTCGGGAGGCTGAGGCAGGTGGATTGCTGGAGCCCAGGAGTGTCAGGTTGCTGTGAGCTATGCTGACGCCATGGCACTCTAGCCTGGGTGGGCAACAGAGTGAGACTCTGTCTCAAAAAAAAAAAAAAATGATAGATTTGACTACACAAAAATGTAGAATTTTTATATGTTTTTAAATAAAATACATGCCAAACTGTATAACCAGTGGTTGATTCTAGAGAGAACAATGGGAATTGGGTAAGGGATCAGGAAAGACCTTCAGTGGCAGTGATTTCTTAATTATGACACTAAAAGCACAGGCAACAAAAGAAAAAATAGATAAATTGGATTTCATCAAAACTACAATCTTTGGGGCAGCAAAACTGAAAAGGCAACCCACATGGGAGAATGGGAGAAAATATTTGTAAATTATATATCTGATAAAGGACTCATAATATTTGGAATATATAAAGAACAACAAAATAACAAGCAACCCAATTAAAAAAATAGGCAAAGGACTTAAATAGACATTTTATACAAGGAAGATACACATATGACCAATAAGGACATGAAAAGATGCTCAACATCACTAATCACTAGGGCTTAGGGTTGTACACTCCTATGGCATCATCTTTGCCACACAAAGCCCTTCAATCAGGTTCAGAGCCATTTGGGCAGAAAATCTTGAGGTTCCAAGTAGTTGGAACTTCCTCCAGAATGGGGCAGGGTGGGCTTTATGCCCCTGAGGCTCCTCACTTCCTGTGGAGAGGCACAGCTGAAGAAGGGCCAGAGTGAGTTCCAAAGCATGGGGCCCTGAGTAGGGTCCCCTCACCTCCAGAGGTAAGGGCAATATATTAGGTCATTAAATATGAAATGTTCGATTTCAAAACAAAAGTTTTGTTTATTATAGCTCAAACAGGAAGCAGTACAATTAATGAAAGTATGAGCCTAAACTATGGACATAGTTTTTCCATCTTAACGGTAGCTTGTTTATGTCAGCAGCACAGAAGCCTGGAGAGCGAGTGGCAATGAAATTGCAAAAGGCATTTTCCACAGCTTGTTGAGAATTGAATATTTTTCCTTCCAAGAAGTGGTCCAAAGCCTGGAAGCAGTGGTAGTCAGTTGGTGCACGGTCTGGTGAATATGGTGGATTGACAGAGAGTTTTCAAGTCTAGCTTCTGTAGTTTGAGTGGCATTATGTGTGCGACATGTGGTCAAGTGCTCTCTTGTAAGAAGATTGGCCCATCTCTATTGACCAATCTCCACTGCTTAATCACAAGCATCCCCATCATTTCATCCAGCTGGTTGCAGTAGATATCTGCTGTCATCAATTGACCAGGTTTCGTGAAGCTGTAGAGGATAATCCCAGCACTGGACCACCACACAGATACCATTCGCTTGTTTTGATAAATACTCAGTTTTGGACTGTATTTGGGCACTTCATCTTTATCTAACCATTGTGCTGAACACTTGAGATTGTCAAAAAGAATCCATTTTTCATCACACATAACACAACGGTGTAAAAATAGTTCGCCTTTTTGTCATGACAGCAAAGAAAGGCAAGCTTCAAGACGATTTCTCTCCTGATGCTCATTTAATTCACGCAGAACCCATCTATCCAGCTTCTTTGCCTTGCCCATTTGTTTCAAATGGTCCAATATTGTTGCAATAGTAATGTCAAACCTTGCTGCTAATTCACATGTAGGTTGAGATGGATTCGCTTCCACTATAGCTTTCAGCTCATCATTACCCACCTTGGTCTCAGGTCACCCACGTGGCTCATTTTCAAGATTAACATCACTAGAACAGAAACCATCAACGTACGGTGTGTTTATCAGCCACATCCTTCCCAAACACTTTGTTGATATTTTGAGCTGTCTGTGCAGCACTGGCTTGATGACAGAATATTTGAAAATAACACAAATCCTTGACTTATCCATGATTTCACAAAAATTGCTCTAAAAAAAAAAACTTGAAAGATAATCACAAGCCAAACCATGCGTTTGAAAAAATGAGAATGTACCTTCACAATAAAAGTGTCAAAGTGAAATGCCAGCGGTATCAACTGTCAAAAAAATCGGACATTTCATACTTAATAACCTAACGTATGCAATGGTACAACGGACAAGGACAGAGAAAATGCAGACGGTGTATGGAGATGACTCAGAGTGGGAATCAAGAGCCCCAAAACATGTGAATAAAGTATTCTGAGGTATATCAACGTATATTCGACTAGTGAGTTGTCAAAGCCAACAAGAGTAGCCTTTATTTTCAACAATACAGATATTTCTGTTTTCAAGACAGGGTGATTTTATAAAAGAAAAACATGACATAACATTCAATAGTTCAAAGTGGTACTTTTCTGTACCTACCCTGGCATTATAATTTAAAAAGAAAAACTTAAATATTCTACTTCATTTTGACACCGGAACACATTAGTTAAGATCTTTTAAAAAAGTAACAAAGTCTATTTTCTTATTTTGTAAAAATACCATAGGCTAGAATTCCACATAGATTTTTTTCTAAGGGGATATCTTTTTCCCCTTCTCCCTTATGGAGTTTAGGACAAAATATCTTAGTCTATTCTTAACTAAAAAGTTACTTCCAAAATTTCATAGGGGAAGCATGAAAAATCAGAATCATTCAATTATCTGAAGACAAAGCAAAAGAGCACACATATTTAGGGCCCCCAAATATGACCTGGAAGTGCCTTTCACATTTACCAGCATGTAATTTCTCAATTACTTTAGAACTGATCAATCTATTATAATTTCTCATAGATGCTAGAGTGTGAGAATATATGTGTGAACAAGACAACAGTCTGTTCTCTGTGGTCAGGGAGTAAAGAAATAGCACCCTAAATGCTTTTCAAGGGACTATGTTTCATTTCTTCATTTTTGATGATTTTGAGAATGTAATCCTAAGTAAAGTCAATGCTTTCCTAGGAAAATTACTCATAATTGCATAGATAGAACAATGATTGACTAAGTGATTTAAATAAGACAACACAGCAAATTAACTTCAGAATAAGAAACTCGATGCCAAAAATTTTAAAGGAAATTTAAATTGACCATTAACAAATAATTGCTATAAGACAATAAATTTATAAACAAAGACAGGAGCCAATTTAGGGGAAGATTAAGCCATTTGATATCATGGCTACATTTTTCCCAAATAGCCACAATTCAAATCTTAAAAATGAATACAAACAGTTACAGCTTCCTATGTATAAATACTTACTATTAGTGCAAATAATATTTACCTTGCTGGTTATTTTTTGCTCTGTTAACTTCTTACTTACATCATCATTCTGTTGTGCCTCCTGCATGACAAACTCTCGCACCATGGATGGATTATATTCAACCAAGTATGAGAATATATCAGTAGCAGCACTTCGCACCTGTGTATCATCCATGCCCTGTAGATAAAAAGCACTTATTTCTGCTACAATTATAAAAACATGGAACTTAGGCCAGGCGCGGTGGCTCACGCCTGTAATCCTAGCACTCTGGGAGGCCGAGGCGGGTGGATCACTCAAGGTCAGGAGTTTGAAACCAGCCTGAGCAAGAGTGAGACCCCATCTCTACTAAAAATAGAAAGAAATTAATTGGACAACTAAAAATACATAGAAAATATTAGCCGGGCATGGTGGCGCATGCCTGTAGTCCCAACTACTCTGGAGGCTGAAGCAGAAGGATCGCTTGAGCCCAGGAGTTTGAGGTTGCTGTGAGCTAGGCTGACGCCACGGCACTCACTCTAGCCCGGGCAACAGAGTGAGACTCTGTCACAAAACAAAACAAAACAAACAAAAAAAACAAACATGGAACTTATAGCTATGTAAATATCCAAACCAAATTATAAGAAAACATTACAATATAAAAGAAAGGTCAAAGAAATTCCATTGCATGTAAAACTCTTATTCAATGGATAAAATTATACTTTCTAAATCATTTATTCCTGTTTGCCTTAAAAAAATTTTTTTGAGACAGGGCCTTGCTCTATTGTCCAGGCTGAAGTGCAGTGGTGATGCAATCACAGCTCACTGCAGCCTTAAACTCCTAGGCCCAAGTGATCCTCCTGCTTCAGCTTCCCGAGTAGCTGGGACTACAGGCATACACCACCATGCCCGGCTAATATTTTTTAAATTTTTTTGTAGAGAAAGATTTTTATTTTTGTGTAGAGACAGGGTCTTGTTATGTTGCTGGTCTCTAACCCCTTGCCTGGAGCGATCCTCCCACTTTGGCCACCCAAAGTGCTGGGAATATAGGAGTGAGCCACCATACCCAGCCAGTCTTTCTATTTTAATACTTCATCTAATAAAACTGCAAAGAATTATCAAAAATATGGAAAATTCCTCTGACTGATCATTCTTTTAATACTGTGTGAAAACTAATACTGGAATTTTGCAGCTTCTTTAACTTAATGTAATACATAGCTAATATTAAATATTGGCTACAATCTATGTGCATATTACATAAAAATATAATTTTTGTAGTTTAAAAAACAGTAATTAAAAATGAGGAGAAACAAACTTACAAGGATGACTTCTAAAGCTGGTAATATGCCCATGTTTGACAAAGTCTTGAAAAAAGCATCTCTGTTTTGAGGTTGCAGCGTTTGGGAAAACGCACAGAATTCTTTTAAAAAGTTAACCTGAAATTAGGAAAAAGGATAAGCAAAATATAAAGTTTGTCATTTTATTTTCATGCCTTTTCTTACATCTAATTTCTTACCAATTCCTGTCTTTTTTCTTCATCTGTTGCTTCATCTGTTAGTTGTGCAAACAGATCTGTCAGAAATTTTTCATCTTCCTATGAAATAAAGAAAAGTTTTAATTATGTCAATGCTAAGAATATATTCAAATATCATTTCAGGATACCACAATACAAATAACTGGAAAAAGTAAAGATGGTACTGGCAATGCTGTTCTTTAAAAGACAAGGAAAAATCAAACTATTAATAAAAATTTTGGCAAATTTCCTAAGCCTTTTTTTTTTTTTTTTTTTTTGAGAACAGGGTTGCTCTGTTGCTCATGCTAGAGTGCAGAGGCATGATCATAGCTCACTGTAACCTCTAACTCCTGGGCTTAAGCAAGCCTCCTGTCTCACCCACTCACATAGCCAGGAGTACAGGTGTGCACTGCCACACCTGGTTGATTTTTTTTTTTTTTCCATTTTGTTGTAGAGATGGTAGTGGTAGCCTCACTATGTTGTCCAGGCGCAATCCTGCCTTGGACTCCCGAAGTGCTGGGATTACAGGTGTGAGCCACCACACCTGGACCTATTTAAAGGCCAGATAGTGAACATTTTAGGTTTTGTGGGCCCATATGGTCTTTTCCACAACTACTAAACTCTACTCTTATAGTATGAAAGCAGTCAAAGACAGTATGTAAATGAATGAGTATGGCTGTGGTCCAATAAAACTTTATTTACAAAAATTGGCACAGGCCACAGTTTGCTGACCTTTCTTTTTTTTTTTTTTTTTTTTTGAGACCGAGTCTCACTGTGTTGCCCAGGCTAGAGTGCCGTGGCGTCAGCCTGGCTCACAGCAACCTCAAACTCCTGGGCTCAAGCGATCCTCCTGTCTCAGCCTCCCGAGTAGCTGAGACTACAGGCATGTGCCACCATACCCGGCTAATTTTTTCTATATATATTTAGTTGGCCAATTAATTTCTTTCTATTATTAGTAGAGATGGGGTCTCGCTCTTGCTCAGGCTGGTTTCGAACTCCTGACCTTGAGCGATCCACCTGCCTCGGCCTCCCAGAGTGCTAGGATTACAGGCGTGAGCCATCACGCCCGGCCTCTGACCTTTCATTTTTATAGGGTTTTATAACCTTAACCTTTTTGGACACAAGGCTAGAATGCAGCGGCATAATCATAGCTCACTGCAACCTTGCAACTCCTGCGCCCAAGCAATCCTCCTGGCTCAGCCTCCCAAATAGTTGGGACTACAGGTGCGCACCATTGTGCCTAGCTAATTTTTAAAATTTTTTGTAGAGACAGGGTTTTGCTACATTGCTCAGCTGGTCTCAAACTGCTGGCCTCAAGTGATTTTCCCACCTCACCCTCCCAAAGTGTTTAAGATTAAAGGCATAAGCGACTGTGCTCAGCTCAAATACCTTTTGACTCCTCTAATAGATTTCTAGATTTGATAAACGAATTCAGCAGTCTCAGGTTATAAAATCAACATACAAAACTAAATAGCATTTCTACACACCAGCAACAACCAAGCTAAGAACCAAATCAAGAACTCAATTCCATTGACAATAGCTGCAAAACAAACAAAAAACCCTACGAGTGAATTTAACCAAGGAGGTGAAAGACCTCTATAAGGAGAATTATAAATCACTTATGAAAGAAAACACAGATGACTAAACAAGTGAAAAATTATCCCATGCTCAAGGATCGGAAGAATCAATATTGTTAAAATGACCATACTGCCCAAAGCAATCTATAGATTCAATGTAATTCCTATCAAAATACCAATATCATTTTCACAGGATTAGAAAAAACAATTCTAAAATTCATATGGAATAAAAAAAGAGCCCAAATAGTCACAGCAATTCTAAGCAAAAGGAACAAAACTGGTGGCATCACATTATCTGACTTCAAATTATACTACCAAGGATACAGAGTAACCCAAAACAGCATGGTACTAGTATAAAAATATATAGATCAATGGAAGAGAATAGAGAATCCAGAAATAAAGCCACATACTTATAGCCAACTGAACTTTGACAAATAAGAAAATACACTGGGGAAAGGACACTCTTTTCAATAAATGGTCCTAGGAAACTTGGATAGCCATATGCAGAACAAAACTGGGTCCCTATATCTCAACCTTATACAAAAATTAACTCAAAATGGATTACAGTCTTAAATGTTGAGACCTGAAACAAAAATCCTACAAGAAAACGTAGGAAAAACTTTTCTGGATGTTGGCCTAGGCAAAGAACTTATGACTAAGACCCCAAAAACAAATGCAATAAAAACAAAAATAGACAAATGTGACTTAAACTAAAAAGCTTGTGCACAGCAAAAGAAATAGAACAGTAAACAGACAACCTACAGAATGGGAGAAAATATTCCCAAACTGTGTCCAACAAAGGACTAATATCCACATCTAAAAGGAACTCAAACGACTTAGCAAGAAAAAAGCCAAACAACCTCCGTAAAAAGTGGGTAAATGACACGAACATTTTTCAAAAGAAGATATTCAAATGGCCAAACATATGAAAATATACTCAACATCACTAATCATCAGGGAAATGCAAATTAAAATCACAATGAGATACCGTCTTACTCCAATTAGAATAGCCATTATTAAAAAGTCAAAAAACAATAGATGTTGGCATGGATGCTGTGAAAAAGAAACACACTGTTCGTGGTAATGTAAATTAGTACAACCTCTATGGAGCTCAGTATGAAGATTTCTCAAAGAACTAAAAGGAGATCTACCATTCAATCCTGCAATCCCACTACTGGGTATGTACTCAGAGGAAAATTTATCATATCGAAAAGATATCTACTCATGTTTATCACAGCATTATTCAGTATTGCAAAGATATGGAATCAACGTAAGTGCCCATCAAACATAAGTGGATTAAAAAATGTGGTATATATACATCATGGAATACTGCTTAGCAGTAACAGAGAATTAAATAATGTCTTGCAGAAACTGGATTGAACTGGAGGCCATTATCCTAATTGAAGTAACTCAGGAACAGAAAAACAAATGCTGCATGTTCTAACTTTTAAGTGGGAATTAAACTATGGCTACACAAGTGCATACAGAGTGGTATAATGGACAGTGGAGATTCACAAGTAGGGGAGGTAGAAGGGGTGAGGGATGAAAAATTACCTATGGGATACAACATGCACTATTTAGGTGATGGGTACACCAAAACCCCAGATTCCACCACTATATTATAGGTGTAACAGAATTCAACTTGTACCCCCTGAATCTATTGAAATAAAGAAAGAAATTGTAAAAAATCTTTTATTTGAAGATAGCCATGCATACATACATAATACTTTAATATACATTAAATTATTTTTAAAAGGATTCAAAGGATACCCTCATCGTATATTTATCTAGGTAAGTAAATCAGAGAAGTACAGCAATTGCAAAGAACCTCAGATGTTACTTTATCTTACCTCATTTCATAATTGAGATTCAGATCAAAAAATTTATTCAAGCCCAATCAATCTGCAGGTAGCAGAGCCTTCCTGACTGCCTGTTTCATTTTTCTCATCACTATTTTTCATCAAGATTTTGTTTTACAATAATTACATACTACCTGAGCTAGAAGTAGATTCAGCACTACTCCAGCCCTAGACATGCTAAGTCGAAGTATACACACACACACTCACAAACACACCCCTGTATACGCAAGTGTGTATGCAACCTCCCACTAGATTATAAAATCCATAGACACTGTTGTGGGTGCCCAGGAAACATTTTCCATGTGATACTAAATCAGTTTACTTATTCCCACCTTTATTTTTTCTTACATATATTTCAAGAATAAGATTATTCTCATTACATATGATTGTGACCATACGTTTGTTACCAAATGGCATCCAATGTCATGATACATCCCAGATATGATATATTCCATCAACCAGAATTCAAATGGTTAAAAAAGAGATTCTCTGAACTGCTGCAGTTGGGGGTACAGAAGTAGAGAGACTAAGAATGCTTAACAGTTATTACAGAGGAAGCAGTCAATAGTAAGGGAATGTTGTGGTATTGTGTACGTGTATGTGTCTGTCCACAAAAGATGGGTAGGAACCTGCTTTAAACTGTACCTCAATCACTCCTTACCAAAGCATTTGTAAAATGCTCCTGCCTTCACAGCATCACTTTAGATAGAAGTGCCCAGCATCAAGAGAAACAGACATAACTATAGCATTGGCAGCCAGCATTTTACAGAGCATATTGTAGGGAAGCAAAGATTTAACAACTTGAAATCATTCATACTTAATGAGTACAGCTGGCATTTTACACGTATGAGGACTAAGAAAACACAGAAGTGACAAATCTCTATGTAACAAAAATAGAACCACATAAAGCTAAAGAAAAGGATCAGAACTCTGGACTATGCAAGGAAACCAGGAATCAAAATTGGACCAGAACAAAGGCTACTAGTTAGCAAAAACTAGTTCCTGATCAAAGAACAAACAGAAATTGGTACCAGAACCCTACGGCCTCCTCCATAATCAATCATAATATACTATATAGAGGATTATTATTGTACTTACCAGAATGTATTGCCTATCTTATTTACATGTCTGTCTTAAATGAATGGAAAACATGTCAAATTAGTCAGTATGTTCTGGAATTACTATTAGCTCTAGGAAAGTAGTTACAGGTAAAATTGATTTTTCTACTTTAAAAGGTGACAAAGGCAAGGACATTGGAAATACAGAAATTTTCTAAAAAGGAACAGGAATGAAGACTAAACATATTGATTTATTTGTAACATGTGCTACCATGCAGTACTTACTGACATTTATTGGCCTTCTTTCTATATTTAACAAATACAGGTTTCAAGTAAGTATTTTACTTGTATACCTGAGGTAAAGTCATTTATAGTATCTTCCAAGTCATATCACAGTTATCTGTTATTCTTACAGTATTGTGGGCATCAAGGAAACAAAAAACAAACAAACAAAAAAGCATGGGAGGTATGCAAATAACAAATCCTTCTTGGCACTATGTAAACTTCTGTTTCAGTTAGATTAGATCAATTCACACACCGTGGAATGATAGAGTGAGAAGTTCTCTAACTTTGGGGGTGTTACAACAAATGCAAATTATTGGCCAGCTCTGACTTAGATTCTGTATTTTGTGCAGAACCCAGGATATTGCACTCTGGTCAACTGTGATGCAAGCATCCTAAAATACAAACCCGAGACACTGAGTATACTATTAAAAAAACAATTTTTAATAAGCAATCATCAGTAGATACTTTAAAAAAATGCTCACAAGTCCTGCATTATATTAAACACTTTACATGCATGATTTCACTTAATCTTCAGACAACTTTACAGGGTAGGCAGTAATATCACCACCCTTCATATGGAGAAACTGAAGCTTTAAGAAATTAGGAAGGCTGCCCAAGTCACACAGCTATTGAGAGCTATTAAGCGACAGGTGGAGCTGAAACTCAAACTCACTTTAACTCCTCCACACTCTCACCCATCACAAAAACATGCCTTTTCGTAGGGATACGTGCAGTTGAAATTTGCCTGCTCTGTTATATTCCCTTGACCTTAAAAACAGGCCTTTACTATGCCATGACCTGGGATTTCCATAAATTCTATAGAATTTATATTCTATATTTAATAGAAATTGGTACCAGAACATATTAAATATAGACATTTCTCTTGGCATCCTTTTCTCCTTCCTTTTCCAATCTGTTCTACTGTATGCATAATTCATAAATAACCCTAAAATTCAACATTCAATAATTTCATTAAAATCACCCCCTTGTAATTTCAAGCTAGTTTTTTTTTTTTTTTTTTTTTGAGACAGAGTCTCACTGTGTTGCCCAGGCTAGAGTGCTGTGGCATCAGCTTAGCTCACAGCAACCTCAAACTCCTGGGCTCAAGCAATCCTTCTGCCTCAGCCTCCCAAGTAGCTGGGACCACAGGCACGCCAGGCTAATTTATATATACATGTATATGTGTGTGTATATATACATATATATACACACACACACACATACATATGCCAGGCTAATTTATATATATATGTATACATATATATATTTTTCAGTTGGCCAATTAATTTCTATTTTTAGTAGAGACAGGGGGTCTCGCTCTTGCTCAGGCTGGTTTCAAACTCCTGACCTTGAGCAATCCGCCCGCCTTGGCCTCCCAGAGTGCTAGGATTACAGGCGTGAGCCACCAAGCCCGGCCTCAAGCTAAATTTCTTTAACATACTTAACCTGTCTACCCCAAACACAACAACCTTTTAGTCTCATAGTATTTATTGTATATTATATCTCTTATAGTATAACCAAAATAATGAATTTTAGACTTTAACAAAATTAAAACTCAATTTAGGTATTTACAAAGATGAGAAAATTATTTTTGCTGAAGGCAATTAACAGTTTAAATGGTATCAATCAAGTAGGGTTATCTTTTGAAGTAGGAAAAAAGGAATGATCTAACTTACCTGTAACATACCAACAATTTCTACCTTATTGAAAAAGATAAAGGAGTGAAGTGTTGACAACATGTTTTCTTCAAAGACTGAAGGGGTAGGTAGAACCATATCTTGTATATACTGAACTCTGTATGTTTGATGAATTTTTTGTTTCAGCTCAGGATCTGATATGGGAATCACTTCTTTAAACTTGGCTGTTTTTGTTAGAAATTCCCTGTGTTTTCGTGGTTGAGATAAAGCAGGATCATATTCTAAACATCCAATGACGTCCATTATACATTCCTCAGAGAACATAACTTCAAAAAGAGCAGTTCGATTCAAGAGGAAGATGCCTTTGATAATTTCATACAAGTGGTGCAGTCCTTCAATATTTTCCAAATCCTCACACACATGAAAAAGCTCTAAGAGCTTTTTAATATAACCCTCATTTTCCAGTGCCAGTGCAAGTTTTTCACGACGAAGAGGAGAAGGTAAAGATGATGCCACAAGTTCTGCAATTTCCTCAAGGCGACTTAATTCACAAGACGGCAATTCTAAACCTGGTGATGACATGTCATCAAAGCGTTCCTCTTCAGATTCATCCACAAGGTCCTGAGTGATGTCCACTGAAGGGTCCTTCCCTTGAACCTATGAAAAATAATTTGTAATAGATGACAAAATGTAAATCAGCAAACCTAAAGGATATTCTAAGATGAATATAAGATATAAGGAAACTATAATGATAATTTCCAAGTTTAAGAATCTTTTTTCAAACTTCAGCTACCACCAAGTTCTTCAATATTTAACTTTAAGAAAGGTTCAAATAAATATCAAATATCCTAATGCTGTGATCATAGAAAATATATATTATTATAAGCAACAATGAAAATATTTAATGTCAATTGATTCTAGAGACCAATGGCTAAAGAGCATGAACAGACCAGCGTTGGACCAATTTGCTATAAATGCTGGATGGTAGCCCAAAAATGTGATTTAGAAAAACTAAGTAGACTACAAGTGCACCTACACAAAAATGAAGCCATATATAAAGTGCAACCTACATGTAGTAGAGCTATGCCCCAGGAATATTTTCTGAAAGAAACCACATCATGAAAAAACCTTTCCTTTCTATACACCCAACCCTATAGTCTTCATGATCCCCTATATGCCCTGAAATCTATCATAAAGCCCAACTCTCTGTCACTATAGGGGCTCTAATTATAAAAGTAAACATTTAAAAAAACACAAAAAAACAAAAGGTCAGGATAGATTTTGAAATGAAACAATTGTTGCTATCTTGGCCCTAGAATTCAGGACATTGAAAAACTAGGCCTTATGTGAAATAGCCAAGAAGCTTAAACTGCTTATCATAATTAAGAGATACTATTGATGGATACTAAAAGGGAAGATGGCCTGGAATATTTGTCTTGAAATATGCTGCAGGGTGTACTTACACAGCACTACTAAAAGGACACAAGGCACATTCACAGCTTATACCTCGAATGGTCTCAAATTGGCTCTAGATTTGTTAATAAGTTCTCCTTATAGCTTTAAGTCTCTAATATCCAAGCTATGACTTTACCTACAGAAAAAATGGTAAGATTTTGATTAGTAAATCAAAAGAAAAGGGATGAGAGCCTTATTGTAATGAGAATGCCATCTTCTTAAGTTCAGACATAATAACTGCTATCAAGGAGGGTACTAGAAAAATAGGGGAGACTTTTAGCTGTTTCTAGATCAGAAAAAGGTAAACAGGACTCAATATGTCTCAAGAAACAGAGACATAGAAGATCTCAGAGATCAAAAGGTAATGACTTCCCTGGAATAGAATCAAGAAATATAGACAGAATCATAAAAAGAGTGATTGAGAAATGACCCCTCAAATATTAATATAAAACTATGTAAAAGTTGAAGGCAAATACCAGGAAAGAACCACATGAAACAGCCAGTGAGTCCTAGGTAAGAGAAAGCATACAAGCACTATTACCAATGCCTCAAGGGAAGATGACTGAAAAATTTATGGCATTAAAGACCAAGGAAAAGTAAAGATCAGAAAATATTAAAGAAGAGATGGGCATAACAGTTACAGAATGAGTCCAGGTTTGAGTTAAACAGTGGCCTAAGAGAAGACTATATCCCAGGTGGAACCATTAAACTCAGACAGATGAAGAACAAGATTTGTCTGAATAATGGATGCCTTTAGCACAGCCTGTATGTATTAATGTCATCTCTCTTTCTGTGGGAGAACTCCGCAAACATACTAAAAAAACTGTAGGACAGAAAGCAAACAAAAAGTAGAAAGAAAAATGGCATTCAGATATAAATGTTAAGTTTTTCATGTTTTAAGAGAAGGAAAGGAACAGCTTAACAGGCAGGTTCGTTTTATGAAAAAAACAACTCAGTAGAATATATATGGCAGAAATAAATTCTGTAAGTTAAGCAAAACTGTTACCTCAAGGACATTGTAGCTTCTATTAAGGTTTTAGCGTGCATCATCAAAAGCAGAGGCTGACAAACTATAGCCAAATTTGTCCCCCCCACCTGTCTTTATTAGTAAGTTTTACGAGAAGACAGCCACACCCATTCATTTACGTGTTGTCTATGGCTACTTTAAACTAGAACAGCAGAGGTGAATAGCTGAGACTGTATGGCCCGAAAAACCTTAAAATGTTTACTATCTTGCCCTTTACAGAAAGTTTGACCTAGAGAGCTTGTTAAAACATAATTACTAGACCCTACTCAGAGTTTCTGATCCAGTAGGTCTAAGGTGGGGGTGGGGGTGTCTTGGAATTCGCATTTCTATCATTTCCCAGGTCATGCTCATGCTGCTAGTTTGAGGACATTTTAAGAACCAACGAATTAAGAAATCAGCAGAAGATTATTCTTCAGCTAAAATAAATGTGGAGATGGAGAAATCTTTCCTAGAAAAAACTGGCCTAAATTGACTCCACAGCAAGATCGAACAGCTTTAGCCACTAGGGCATATTAAAAAATGCACATTTACAAGACTGTGGAGATTATGTCATTAGAATAAGGTACCAGAGTCACTACAGAAACTCCAAAATAAAAAAGAACATTTAAGCTCAGAGGCAAGGTAAGGTTGGATAGTCAAGAGTCATATAGCTCAAGACTAATGCCAAGGGTACGTTTTATTTCAAGAGCCACAAGAGGATACCTGAACAAAGAGTGATGTGGATTTAGGAAGATTAGTCAAGATGAAACCAATAAACCAGGCAAGAGATAACGGTAGCTTAGAAAACTATGATAGTAGTGAAGGTGAAAATAAGTGAATGGATCTAGGATTTATTATTGAGGGACCAAATGGATACATAAACGATGAAAGAAGGATAAACATGATCAAAAGTTCCTGGTTTCAGGCCGGGCACAGTGGCTCACGCCTGTAATCCTAGCACTCTGGGAGGCAGAGGCCAGAGGATCGCTCAAGGTCAGGAGTTCGAAACCAGCCTGAGCAAGAGCGAGACCCGTCTCTACTAAAAATAGAAAGAAACTAATTGGCCAACTAAAATATATAGAAAAAAATCAGCCGGGCATGGTGGCGCATGCCTATAGTCCCAGTTACTTGGGAGGCTAAGGCAGAAGGATTGCTTGAGCCCAGGAGTTTGAGGTTGCTGTGAGCTAGGCTGATGCCACAGCACTCTAGCCCGGGCAACAGAGTGAGACTCTGTCTCAAAAAAAAAAAGTTCCTGGTTTCAGCAACCATAGGGCATTTACTGAGATGAGGGAAATGGGAGAATGAATACATCTAGGTGAGTAGATTATGTTTGGTTGTGGACTCTTAAGTTTGAGATGCTAGCAAACACTCAAAGAGGAGTTCTCAAGAAGGCAATTGTTCTTACAAAAGGTAGCATAAGAAAAAATAAATAAAAAGAAGGAACAAAGGAGAATATTAAAAAAAAGAAAAAATAGTTGGATATAGAACTTTTGACTTTGGCAAAGATCTAGGCTAGATAGTTTCGTATCAGTAAATTATACCTTCTTTTAAATCAGGCTTTTCACAGACAGCAGTATATTTAAAAGATCAATTTGAAATTTATTTAAATTTTTGAGCATTAGCTGAAAAGCATGGCAAAAACCACAATACTTAAAAAGAGCATGTCAATTTTCTATTTTTAAAATTACCTGACATATTTTCTCCCAAATTTCATCACATCCAGCTTTTTCTTGAAAGCTAAGAGCCAAGTCATAATTTTCTGCTTCAGACCACACAATCAGAGTATCCTGTAGAGGCAAAAAAGGAATTTGAATGATTACATTTTCACAAACTCCAAGTATAAGTCAAATGAACAAAGCAACAGGAACTGAGACCAGCACTCATTTTTACTTTTTGGAATATGTACTGATATTACCAGTGCGTTCCTCCCCACCCCCCCGCCTTAACCAATGCCTTTTTACACTATAATTTGCCCAATCTATAAAATGAAAGCAATGTGTTCCTTAAGGGTAAGTTTAAATGATATATAAAAAGCATGGCAAAATGAGTACACAATTGTTTTGTACTAAAAGATAACAAATGAAACATTATGCCAATCCTATCCTTGAACACTGAGTTACATTGTATGCTCTCATTAAAACACCAAGAAAGAGGAAATCTAAGCAGATTAATAACTAAGGCACGTTTGAAGGATAGGATATAATATAACACCTTCTTTCTTCCCTCTATTGTCAACAGGCGTTTTTTACCTGAGGCTTCTGAGGTCCATGAAGCCCCTGAAATTACTGGCTAAATTTGTAGTAAGTGAGCATTTATCTGGACAGAGGCTATTTTTTTTAACTTTCACTAAAGTACTATGGTTCAAGAAGCAGCAAACTCCTACTCTTTCGCTTCTATTCAGGCAACCTTTATTTTTTTAAATGACAGTAAGTTTAATAAACAGTTCGACAGTTTTTATTAAGATGTAATTTCAGCAAGACACTCTACATACAATACTGAGACCATCTTATATTCTTCATAGTACAAAGACTCTATTGTATACTATGCATGGTATAATAAAAATATTTATAGGGTCCAAGATATCCTTTCAAACTTTCTGGCTGTGAATAAATATTAATATATACACTGTTTCATAGCAATCAACCATTTCAAAAAAGGGCCCGCTTAGTGAGAGAGGTCTACGAATCATCTCATACAAGAAATGTTGAATGGGGAGTTAAAAAAAAGAGAGAAATGTTGAATGGTACTAGGGAGAGTTATGTTTAACAGCTATGTGCAAAATCCTAAGGGCTGTCAGTCAGTATGTTGTTTAAGTTGGTCCTAAGAGAATTAGTTAGGAGAGCAGAAGTTAGATGGATTTCACCATAATATAAAGAAAAAATAGTTCAATTTGACTAATAAGTAACCAAAAGGAGCCATGCAAACGCTGGTTGAGCATCCACTAGGCTGATAAGGTTCCTGTATTTAGAATGAAACATGACTAGATTATCTTTAAAGTACTTTAAAGGATCTGTCATTCTTTTGTGGCAGTGTCTAATCCTTTTCACTAGCAGGGACACTTCTTAATGTAAACAAATGGATTCCGTGTGCAAAATCTGTCTAAGCTGGGCACAATTTTGTGGGCCTTTAGTGATAGCTACTTAGGAGGCTGAGGCAGGAGGACGGCTTAAGGCCAGGAGTTTGAGGCTGTAGTGTGCTGTGACTATACCTATAAATAACCACTGCAGCCTAGTCTGGGCAACATAGAAAAACCCTGCCTCTAAAAACAAAAAATTGTCTACTAAACTATTAATTCTGTCCACTCATTTGTGTAACTGTCAGTGATGAGACCAGTAGTCTCTCACTGAACTAAAGTGATACCAGCAAGAAATAAATAACTGATAATCTGATTTGGCTATGCAAAACTACTAATAGGATAAATCCGTATTTTTTATACAAAATTTTTGAAAATAGCTCAAAGTCCCTGTTTTTGCTATCTTCAAGGACTTCCAGAGATCACAGATTCCAGGCAGACAATAGTGTCTGCCTATTGTGACAGTAGCTTATTCAACAGTAACTGAGTAGCTTATTCAAGCTCAAAATAATTTACACATCAACATTCTAAGATCAATATGACACAAATTAGTCAGGTTTCATTTTTAGTGTATGTTATATTTCACTAAAGCAGAACAACAACTGGTAGAAGACGACTATCCAGTTAATCTGGAATTCTGGGAGTCTAAATACTTCACAAGTTTATTTGTTCAGAAGATATTTATTGAGCACTTATGTATAAGGCTCCATGTGAGACAAAATTAAAGTTATGTTACCTTCCCTCAAAAATAGTACAGAATAAAAATACCAAGATTTAAGAGGTAAAGAGGCCAAAGTATAAATTCTAATACCACTGTCTACTTGGTGGGTGATGCTTAGAAAGTTAAGTAACTAAGTCTCAGTTTCATTACCTTTATAATCGGAATGATACACACTGTTATGAAAATTAGTGATAATCTAAGTACTATTTGTTCGTGATGGGAATAAGGTTGAAAGAAAATGGTCATCTGGGGAGGAAAGGCAGGGATCAACTTTCCCAAATTAGATGGCTCCTAAAATTCTGATAAATATTTAAAAATATCAGCTCAACAAGGGCCATGGGAATAAGCCTAAAACCAATATTACATTAGTAACAAAATAAATTTAACACAATTATAAGCAATTGCTCTGTTACAATGTATATCCAGATCATTTGGATGCTGATGTTTAAATCAGAGTATAGCCAGACATACACTCTTAATTACCCATTTGACAAATTTGGCAAGTTTGAAAAATTTTAGAAATTGCTCTTTTGTCTTCCTTGAACAGCCTAATTTTCACCAAATCATCTTGTTTATCATCCAACAACCTATAGCTTGAGATATATGAATTTATTTACTCTCAAAACAGGATCAACCTTCCTTTTTCTCAGGATGTGCTTTTACTTTTCAGCTGACAAAAACCTCAAAATATGAATTTACTGTATTTAAGTATGGAAGATCAAAGCCAAATATTCTAGTCTCCAGCTATTTCAATCAAACCTAAAAGTTTTCTTAAGAACACCAAATACAACATAGTGCTTAACAGACAATTACACTATCAAGAAAAAAAATTTTTTTGAGAAAGGGTCTCGCTGTCACCCTAGGCTGGAATGCAGTGGTAACATTATAGCTCACTGCAGCTTCAAACTCCTGGGCTCAAAGTGTTCTTCCTTCCTCAGCTCCCCAAGGAGCTAGGACCAGGGGCACGCGCCATCATGCCTGACTAATTTTTAAAATTCATTTTGTAGAGACGAGGTCTCACTATATTGCCCACACTGGTCTCTTGAACTCCTGGCCTCAAGTGATCTTCCTGCTTTGGCCTCTCAAAATGCTGGGATTATAGGCATGACCCACCACACCCGGCTGAAAATATTTTATGTTGTATGAATGTTTGGTGGATATAAATAAATCACCACTAATTAAATTTAAGAGTTAATACCAGCTTCCCTATCTACTATCTGTGTGCTGTCAAGCAAGTCATGATCTTCAGGCATCATCTAATGGACAAAATAAAACCAATACTAACTTCCTCCTAGTAGTATTTTAATGGTTATGAACAGGTTGGTAATATTTTTTTCTTCTAAATTAATTATTTTGTATTTGCATCTTCAGGACAATGAGAGAAGTGATATTGATTTCACTGGTTGTATAGAACACTCAGTGTATTGTATACTGAATAAATACCATTTGATGATAGTGCTAGTCAACACTAATTATCACATCATTGGTCACTTCTGTAGGTAAAAATAAGGACACTTTAGGGCTCACTTGCTACAATATCTAGAACACATATTCTGCTTAACTTGAGGTAATTAAAAAAAAATTAAAATTATTGTTTTAAACACTATTGAAATTGGCAGAAATCCTATTTTAGAACTAGAAGGGCAATTTGTAATCTGTTTTTCATTGTAAGGAGTCAGATGTCAATTTCCATTTAATCATCAAACGAAAGGATAAAACACATCTCCAATATTTTACCTGTTGTTTCTGGTATGCAGTGTTAGGATTTATTTTGGACTCTAAAAGTAGAGAACCTAGGAAACAGAAAAAGAAGACATCCCATTATGTTACTGCAAAGTAACAAAATTATATTCCCTTACATACACACATTTCCTTTTTTAACATCTGATGCACATACAACTTCAGGTAGGAAAAAATTATTTTTAAAGCAATTTAAGTTTAAATACATAACTTACAACCTAAGAAGTATTACTTTATACATGCTTACTTTTAACAAGACATGATAATCCGAAGAGTCAACACTGGACAGTAATAGAAACTTCACAATTTATAGACAGCACAAAGCAGTGAAACAGCACAGTGTGAAGCCAGATGATCTGGGTTTAAATCTTTGATATACTGTGTGACTTGGAGAAATACTTTGAAATATGCAAATAAGGATTATAACAGAATCTGAGCTATGTCTCAAGACTAAGAATAAAATGAGGCCTGGTGCGGTGGCTCACGCCTGTAATCCTAGCACTATGGAAGGTTGAGGTGGGCAGATCATCTGAGCTCAGGAGTTTGAGACCAGCCTGAGCAAGAGCGAGACACTGTCTCTACCAAAAGAATAAAATAATAATAATAATAAAAAATAAGACTAAGCATAAAATGAGAATTCATTTGCAAAAGTTTGAAAACAGATTCTTAAGGCCGAAACACAAGGATTTGTTGAGATCAGGAGTTCAAAACCAGCCTGGGCAACATATCAAGACCCATCTCAAAAACAAAAAAAAAACAAAAAAACACTGAACCACAGGATTTGATGATGATCTGGTTGCTGAACACATGCAGGTGTAAGGAGGGTGTCTCTGCACCTCTCCCTATACCTTGCTCTACATCTCTTCATCTGGCTGTTCATCTGTATACTTTATAATAAACCAGTAAACATTTAAAAAAGTTCGAAAACATAAAGCATAAGCCACTATTGAAGTACATCCCCAAATTCTGCCTTTCCCAAAGTCTCACATTTCTATTTCTTAATACAAGAATGGCCATGCTTTTCCATCTTCAAATAATCAATTTATTCCTCACAGTAAGCTAATTTGCACATTTGTCTTTTCCCTGGCAGTATCCTATGACTCATGATATTTAGAAAATAATTACTGCTTTGTGAGAAAGAGCAAATTTTAAAAGCCTAAAATTATACCTCTCATCAGCCCTAGAAGCACTCATACCTGGAAGCACTATCTAAAGACAAATTCTGGCCCAAAATGCTTGAGAAGAAGCAGTTTTCTCTGCAGCTGTCTCTCACAGAGCTTTCATTTCTTCTCACATTACACTTAACAGTTGCTTTATCCATTCCAAATAACGGCTAGAGGTTTGTGAAGGGCACCCTTATTTCCAAATTTAGTTAGCTTTTATGTTAAAATTAGTTTGTTTTATAATGCTGCCCAATATTAGTGATTTACTTACCATTTACTTACTATGTCTCAAAACAGTGCTAAATTATACTGAATACAGCAAAAGGTCATCATTTGTCAAGTTGTACGACTCAACTTGTGAGCTTTCTGTGTACAAGAACAGCTTCCTACTTCACACGAATGTGATGTAGGAAGATGACCTGATTAACTCAAAATCTGTTTCTTATGCTTTCTGTACTTAAGGTAACTAAAGATTCTCCATAATGTTTTCCACCTGTATCCACCCCAATTCCATTTCCTTCAGCCTTTTCTTAAAAGACTATTTTTGGCTTATTGAGGTTCAGATAAGCATTCTCACATTTTAGAGAAAATTGTTTTTATCATCTTCCTCCTCTTCTAACTTCTTCCAATCTTTTGCCAGATTAATCAAAACAAATTTTCTAGTTCCCCTTCGATTCTCTTTATGCACAATTACTGGGGTTTATTCTGGTGATTATTAAGAGCTGTGCTAGAGATACATTCAAAACCAAAAAAAAGCAGCAGGTGAATGAACAGAATGAACTCAATGTCTAGAGTCCCTTAAAAGTATAAAAGTCTCAAACTGTCTTTGCAGTTTTCCACTGTTTTTACTACTAGAACAAAAATTGTGTTATATTATTTTCTACTGAAATCATAAAGTATGTCAGGTACACTATAGATCAAATTTACTTTTTAAAGATTAGTCAAGGTATATAATTATACTTAAAACATGGTTTTGTTAGAGTAAGAGGCTAGGATACAGGGGCTTGCAGAGTGGGCGCAGGTGTTAAAGCAAACAACCCTCAAGCAGAAGCTAAGAGGGGGGCTGATAACCTCAGGCAAGAACCAGCTTCAAGCAGCTTGTCATGAACTTTGGCCAATTACAGTATCTTTTATATTGCAGTTTTAAAATTTCTCTACCCTTGAAATCACAACAGTTGTGAGACAACCATATACATTATAAAAATGGGAAGGAACCCAATGCCAGGAATTACTACGCAAATTCTTAGTAAAAGCCAACCCCTTAGCCTTGAATATTCTTCACCTCACTTAGACTTTGAAAGACCAAAACCCACTTCCTCCTTTTCTTTGAGCCCGCCCGCTCTCCCCTCAGAGTGTACTTATGCTCTCAATTAAAAAAAAACAAACAAAAAAAACACCAATCTGTTGTCGGGAGCCATGAGGCCTCGGCCATAGTTTTGCTTTGCCTGAGCCTTACCCTTCCCCCCTCTTAGCTGAAGTTAAGTTTCTGTTTCCCAGGAATGGTGAGG